>CABHPQ010001570.1:2725-35391 GCA_902168405.1 Peromyscus aztecus
CACACACAGAGACACAGACACACACAGACACACAGACACACACACACACAGTCACAGACACACACAGACACACACAGACACAGACACACACACACACACACAGATAGACACAGACACACACAGACACACACACACACACACACAGTCACAGACACACACAGACACACACACACACACACACACACACACACACACACACACATTCTTAGAAAATTTAAATAACCAAAAATTTAGACCTGAAGAAAGTCTCAGAAAAGATCCCCTGTCCCCAAGTTTATTTCGATATACCTTTATCATTACACTTGTCATTATCATACAACAGACAAAACACACTTTTACTTCCGGGATTTCAGTACTAAGAAAGGTGTGTGTCATGGGTAGACTCTGACTGCGTGGCTGCTGTTCGTTGGTGTGTCTTTCCTCTCTTAAACCTTATTCAACTAAAGGAGTTATACTGAAGGGATTTTTTTTTTTTTTTTTTTTTTGCTTTAAGTATGAAGTCTAGTAAAAGGAGAAAAAAAAAGTAAACCATATTTTTAGAGATTTATCTTAAGAAATGCTTACTTTCGCCGGGTGGTGGTGGCGCACGCCTTTATTCCCAGCATTCGGGAGGCAGAGGCAGGTAGATCTCTGTGAGTTTGAGGCCAGCCTGGGCTACAGAGTGAGTTCCAGGACAGGCTCCAAAGCTACACAGAGAAACCCTGTCTCGAAAAACCAAAAAAAAAAAAAAAAAAAAAAAAAGAAATGCTTACTTTCTACAGAATATATGCTTGTCAGAAACAAATCAGAAGAAAATCAAAATGGCCTCTTATGATCCCCATTTCAGTGTATCTTCTAAATCATCATTTTCTGTACATTTATTATTGATGTTATTTCCTTTAAACATCTATTTATTAAAACAGTCACCTTTTAACTTTGATAAAGAACAACATATAAAGAAACAGAGAAAGTGATAATCAAGAGACAGGTCAGTAGAGAGAGAGGAGAAACTACTTCGGGTACTTTCCAAATAATGATCATTATTTTTGAATGAAAGCTGGAAAAAATGTGGCATGTGTGCAAGATCTAGAAGCCACGAAAGTACTGATAACAAATCTGCAGAATTTAAAACAGCACAGCTTTATTGGGCTCCTCTTCCATCAGAAGAAAATAAAATAATGTGCCTAGTAATGTAAAATGCATATCTGAAGTACCATTGATTGATTCCTTTTATATACAGGACACCATGCAGGCTACATTATATCCAATCCATAAGTATTTATTACAGTATTTGAGTTAAAGTAGGCTATACAATGATGTTTCTGGAGGAAAAGATTTTTTTTTTTAAATGCGAGGTATACTGTGAAAACTAACACACCCCTTGCTTTACACTTAAAAGGATTTTATTACACTTTTGGGAAGACAAGCCAATGTCTGAACATGTGAGAGTGTTGAAGGGGCAGAGAGGTCACAGAGGGCAGCATGGAGGCTATGGAGCATGGAGCTAGAACAGAGAATTCCTGGAAAGGGAAGGATTTGAGATGGCCTATAAAACTGAGTAGGATTTACATTGTTTAGTCTAGTGAACCGACAAGAGAGTATTATTGAGGTGGGAACAACAGAGGCTGAGACAAGACAATGAACACGCTGTGTCTAAAAACATATGGAACAAGGTTGCCCACGGTCCCTGACTTGATACTTCAATTTAAGATTTCTTTTTAAATTTTTATCTTTTTGGTGTAGTTTCATGTGTGGTATGTCTTTGCATGTGCATGTTTGCTTGTGCATATGGAAGCTCTCTTGAATATCTTCCACTGACTCTCCTGTTCTAGGCAGGGTCTCTCACTGAGGCCGGACCTCACAGCCCCTCAGCATTGGGATTACAGGGTATCGCCGCCATTAACAAGCTACAAGATTCAGCTTTTTACATGAGTGCTGGGGATCTGAACTCAGGTCATCATGATTGTCGATCAGGCCTCTTACTCACTGAGCCATCAGCCCCAGTTCAGCATTTAAAACAACACTTCACTGTGGTGTCAGAACAATATAAATTCCATAGGACCACTTCAAATTTCTGAATTTTGTTTATTGCCTAAGCTAATAATATGTGGTATGATATCTTGTGATTTAGTTAGCTCCACTTGGTCATGGGTCACGAGGGTGCCCAGCCGATAGGCTGTTTATATAGTTTACCGTCTGCTAACGCATGCTGCTTGGTCAGCTCACTGCACTAAATGCATTTTCAGCTAGTAATATTTTTCATTTGCCACGGTGTTTGAATTTAGATTGAGGGTTATAGATAACTCATGGGATGACCAGATACCAAGTAAGTAGATATATTCGTGATGAAATTTGCAAAGCTGGACCTGGTGCATGGGAGGATAATTGGTACACAGAACAAGTGGGCCATTGAGTGTACAGAAACGGCACATTTATTTTGTCTTCTGTCTAAGTCTGTTTTCAGCTACTATCATACAAACCACAGACTCGGTATTTGACAAAGAAAATCTTTTTTGCATGAGTCTGGAGCCTGGAAAGCTTGTTTTGAAGGTGCTGGCATGTGTGTAGAAGGTTAGCATCCTAATGAGCAGAGAAAGAGTGATGGCCCGACTTATCTTTTTGACCCACTGCCAAGAAAACAGTCGATCCATTCATTAGGACAAAGCTCTCAAGGCCTGGTTGGTTACCTATTAATGGTCCCACCTCTTCATACCATTACAGGAGCAGTTAAATTTCAACATGAGTTTTGGAGGGGCCTGGCAGAGTACAGCATCTCCCATTACCCTTTAGAATCTGTTGGGAGTGATTGTAGGATTTTATGAAAGTTCTATAATTGGTGTGTGTGTGTGTGTGTGTGTGTGTGTGTGTGTGTGTGTGTGTACGTACTTCAGATTGAAAATACTTTCTAAATCAGCAGTTAGAGCGTTTGCCTCATGTACTGATCAGAGTTTCTGACTCAGTTCCTTAGAAGCATTGGTCCCTTCCCTCAGCCAGTCTGTCTGTGGTGTACGAGGTGTGGAGGCGTCTTGTGTTTCTCATTAGCGTTTTGCTGAATGCTGGCCGTGACCCTCCTGGGGAAAGGCTTTGCTGTGAGGAGGGACAGCTGGAGTGGGAACAAGGCATTTCTTATTGGGCTAGGATCATTCTTAACTGCTTTCTTGACTTCTGGAAGTAGCTGTGTCTGACATTGATTCTTCTGGGGCTGCTGGTTCCTTTTTTAGGTGTTTTGTGGTCTTTCTTGTGCCTCGCACCTGCTTCTTCTCTGTATGAGGCACTAGCTTCTCTTGAAGGAGCCACTCTCCTCAGACCGTGAGACTCTGTGGATCCTTCCTGCCTTCCCACATACACAACTCTTATCTACAGCTGCTTTTCAGGGTGCCTGGCTCCCACTTGGTTTTGAGGACCCTTATACAACCTTTGCTTCTATTGAGATGGGTGTGAAGGCTGGTTCCAAAGAGGCTCTCTCCTTTAGTTCACATCTTACCATGCCAATGGTATCCTATCCTTTTCAGTTCACCATGTCCCATGTGCTTCCCTAACTGGAGGTGAGGAATAGTGAACCTTTACAAGATCCCCTTGAAACAGTGTTCTCTGGGTTTGCAGTGTGGATAGGAAAATGGTGACAGCCTTCTCACTGATGACCATTGATATCAATGTACCAATTGTTTCCCAGAGGTCGTCATTAAAAATTATTTGTTCTGTTGCTTATATCCACGGGGAGAGGGAAAATCGATTTGTTCCAATAGAGTGACACTGGAGATATCAATGACTCCAGGCAGGCATCATATTCAGAAGGAGTTGATCAACATATAATGGACTCCATGGTATTTTTGTGTGCTTTTATTTGGCTAAAGTTTGGTGGGTTTTTTTTTAGGGGGATATTTTTTCTTGTGTCTTTTTGGGGGGGTGTTGTTGTATTGTTTTTTTGTTTGTTTTTTGAGAAAGAATTTAAAATTGGGTGAGCAGGGAGAGGAAGAGGACCTGGAAGGACTTGGGAGGAGGGGAAGAATATGATCAAAATGTATTAAATTTAAAAATGGTTTTAATAAAATAATTTAATGAATAAAATAATAGTAAATAAAATGTGCATTATCAAGAACATAGGTCTAGATTATTGATTTATATACTTTGGCATTATGATATAACTTTTTAAATATTATAACTAAAATATAACTACTATCATTTCCAAAAACAAAAACAAAACCCTAAATTTTTTGTTCAGGTCTGAGAGAGATATCTTAGTGTTTGAGAGTATTTGTGAAGAAGCAAGAACTGTAATTCAGATCCAAGCACCATAAAAAACTGGGCATGGAGTTGAGCGTACTGTCCTCCAGGACACCCAGAGTACTGAGACTCTCTAACAACAAAAAAGGCTGGGCAAGGTCCTGAGGTCCCGCCCATGCCTGAACCCCAGTATCGAGAGGTGAAGAGAAACGATTGCTAAGGCTTGCTGGCTGCCTGTCTTGCCAAAAACCATGAGTTCTTGGTTCACTGAGACATAAAGGAACAAGGCAGAGAGTGACAGAGGAGGCTATCCTATGGCATAAGTGCATGGATAGGCACAAACACACGCCAGCACTCCCCGAAACCCCCAACACTCACAAACACACACTCATGCAGACATGCACGGTATATTAGTTAGGGTTTTTTTTGTTGTTGTTGTTTTGTTTTTTGTTTTTCAAGACAGGGTTTCTCTGTGTAGCTTTGTGCCTTTCCTGGAACTCGCTTTGTAGACCAGGCTGGCCTTGAACTCACAGAGATCTGCCTGCCTCTGCTTCCTGAGTATTGGGATTAAAGGCGTGCGCCACCACCAACCAGCTAGGTTTTTTTTTTTTTATGATAAAATACCATAACCAAAATCAATTTGGGAAGGTAAGGGCTTATTTCAGCTTATAGTTCCTCATCACAGTCATCCTTGAAGGAATTTGGGCAGGAAATGAAGACAGGAACCTGGAGGCAGGATCTGAAGTAGAGGCCATGAAGGATCATTGCTTACTGGCTTGTTTCTAATGGCTTGTTTAGCCTGATTTCTTTTTCTTTTCTTTTCATATTTTATTTTATTGAAAATAGATTTTTCTATACAATATGTTATTACAGTTTCCCCTCCCTGCCAACTCCTCAGAAATCCTTCCCACGTCTTCTCCCATCTGAATCCACCCCTTTCTGCCTCTCTTCAGAAAACAAACAGATAGCAAAAAATTATAAAATCAAATGATAAGATAAAACAAAAACAAATTGGAATAGGGCAAAACAAACAAGCAGAAGAAAAAGAGCCAAACAACAACAACAAAAACCCCAAGAAACACATATAGATGTAGAGACACACAGGCTCATACACACAGGAATCCTATAAAATTAAAATAAATAAATAAACACCCTAGTGAAACATGAAATAAAGAATCTCCAAAAATGCCATTGAGATAATTTTGTACTGGCTTTCTGCCACTGGGCATGGGGCCTGGCCTTAAGAGTGGTTTGTACCCCCTGAGTTATTCCATTGAAGAAAAGTATTTTTTTTTTTTTTTTTTTTACAAATGGTTATCAATTGGAGATAGATTGTGGTTTAGGGAGGGGGAGGGCTTGTGTGCATTTCACCTCTCAACTTTGGAACCCCATCTGGCATAGACCCATAGTTCCATCAATTTCCTGGAGAATTTCACTTTTTTTAAGTTGCTAAATAAACATCATTGTGTAAACATACAATATCTTTTTTTTTTTAATTCATTCTTGTTTTGGGGGGACAACTCAGTTGTTTACAATTTCTGGCTATTACGAATAGAGCAACAATAAACTTGGTTGAGCAAGTGTCTCTGTGGTAGGATGGAGCGTCCTTTGGGTATATGCTCATGAGTGTTCTAGCTGGATCTTGAGGTAGATCAGTTCCCATCTTCCTGAGGAATGCCATACTGATTTCCATAGAGGCTGTGCAAGTTTGCACCCCCACTAGCAATGGAAGAGTGTTCCTCTTCCCAATGTCCTCACCAGCATAGCCTGTCCCTTGTTTCCTTGATCTTGCCATTCTCACGGGTATAAGATGAAATCTTAGAGTAGTTTTGATTTGCATTTCTCTGATGACTAACAATGTTGAACATTTCTTTATATGTTCTTAGCCATTTCTGTTTTATCTTTTCAGAACTCTCTGTTTAGACCTGTACTCCATTTTCTATTCGGGTTACTTGATATCTATCCAGTTATTTTTTTAGGTTTTTAAATTATTATAATTTAGATATTAGATACGTAGTCAGTAAAGGTTGCTTTAGTTAGTGTTTCTATTGCAGCAATAAAACAAATTAAGGAGAAAAGGGTTTTTTTGTTTGTTTGTTTGTTTTTTGTTCTTGACTTACATTTCCACAGCACTGTTCATCATTGAAGAAGTCAGGACAGGAACTCAAGCAGGGCAGGAACCTGGAGGCAGAAGCTGATGCAGAGGTCAAAGAGGAGTGCTGCTTACTGGCTTGCTCCCCATGGCTTGCTCAGCCTGATTTCTTGTAGAAGCCAGGATCACCACCAGCCTAGGCATGACACCATCCACAGTGGATTGGGCCCTCCCCCATCAGTAACTAGTTAGGAAATGCCTTACAGCCAGATCTTATGAAGGCATTTTCTCAAATAAGGTTCCCTCCTTTCAGATAGCTCTAGTTGTGGTGTGGGTTCCCCCTGCCTGGTCTAGTTTTGATTTGCTGGTCTGAGATTATCTATTTCTTGTATTTTCTTGGGTGTAGTTAACCTCTTCAGGCTGAAGTTTTCTTTCTAGCTCCTTTTGTAGAGATGGAGTTATAGATCGATACTGCCTAATTTTGTTTTTGATGTGGACTGTCTTTCTTATTCCATCCATTGTGATTGATAGTTTTGCAGGGTATAGTAATCTGGGCTGGCATCTGTGATATCTTAGAGTTTGTAGAACATCCTTCTGACTTTAGAGTTTCCATTAAAAAGTCAGGTGTTGTTCCAATAGGTCAGCCTGTATATGTTACTTGGTCTTTTTCCCTTGTAGCTTTTAATATTCTTTCTTGGTTCTGTACATGTAATGTTGTTACTATTATGTATTGTGGGGAACTTCTTTTTTCATGTAGTTTATTTCTATATGTTTCTTGTACCTTGGTAAGCACATTCTTCTTTACGTTGTGGAAATGTTCTTTTGCAATTTTATTAAAAATATTTTCTGTGCCTTTTAACTTGGTTTCTTCTCCTTTCTCTATTCCTGTTGTTCATGGATTTGATCTTTTCACAGTGTCCCAGATTTTCTAGACGATTTTTGCCTTGATGTTTTTTAGATTTAGCATTTTCTTTGACAGAGACTTTCATTTATTCTATCTTTTCTTTAATGCCTGAGATGTCTCTTCCATCTATTGTGTTGTGTTGATGAGGCTCCTGTTCCATTTCCTAAAATTTTCATTTCATGTTGTCCATTGGTTTGGGTTTTCTTTTTTAAGTCTATTTCCACTTTCATGTCTTGAATGGTTTTCTTCATTCATTCCAGTATTTGTGTTTTTCATAGATTTAATTAATTGAATTGTTCCATTCTCTTTAAGGATCTTGAACATATTTATAATAGCGATTTGAAAGTCTTTGCATTGTACTTCAGCTGTATTACATTTCTCAGGGCCTATGGTAGCAGGGCTGCTGAGCTCTAGTGGAGAAATGGTGTCTTGGCTCTATTGATTGTGTGTTTATGCTGTCAATCCAGGCATCTGGTTTGGGATGATTTTAGTTGTAGATACTGATATCATTCTTGTCTTTTTTTGGGTGGGTGTTCCATTCCTTGGTTTCTATTGCCCTCTCTCGTTCTTAGGAGAGTGTGGTAGCTGTGGGTGCCTGGTGTGGAATACTTTTTAGATCCTGCCAGGTGTAGCCACTGGGGGTCCTGGGCAGGACTTGTTTCTGGGTATTGGAAGTTGACACTAAGGAATGGGGAGAGCTTGGAAGGGGGAAGGGCTGAAAGGGTCTGTAGAAGGGATGAACGCTGTGCGTGCCACGAGGCTCTGCACAGACCCCTGGGAATTGGCGCAGGAAGCAAGGGGGAGGTCACAGTAGGTGTGGTGGTCTGCTACACAGCTGGGGACAACACTGGAGCACTGGAATTAGAGGACAGGAGGAAGAGGGAAGGTCACCTACTTGAGATCTGAGCTGGCAGGGTGTTGGTAGAATTCCAGGGAGTACCTCTTGGACCTGTTTTCTGAGGCAAAGGGCTTAGCCTAGTTTTGTAACTAAAGTTTTCTCTGGTCCTGTCCAGCTCCTGTGACCTCATGGTCCCGCAGCCACTCAGACCCAAATGAACACACAGAGGCTTATATTAATTATGAACTGTATGGTCTATTGGCTCAGGCTTCTTGCTAGCTAGATCTTACATGTTAAATTAACCAATTTCTATAAGTCTATACTTTGCCACGTGGCCCGTGGCTTACTGGTATCTTTACATCTTGCTTCTCATGGCAGTGGCTGGCAGTGTCTCCTCTGATCTCCTTTCTTCTCCCAGAATTCTCCTCATCTCTTTGTCCTGCCTATACTTCCTGCCTGGCTACTGGACAATCAGTGTTTAATTTATCAACCAATCAGAGCAACATATTCACAGCATACAGAACATCCCACAGCATAGTTTCTTATGCCATCCAGGACCAGCTGCTCAGGTGTGCCCCTCTCCATGAGGTGGACCCATCCAGATCAATCACCAATCAAGAAAATGCACTATAAACTTGCCTATAGGCAGATTATTTTCAATTGAGAATCCCTCTTGTCAAATGACTTCTGCTTGTGTTGAGCTGATATAAAATTAACCTGAATACACAGATATGAATACCATACCCACACACACGCCATACCCCCCCCTTCACAACATACCACACACATACACCGGCCATACCACAGACTCTTTCATATGCACTCACACATGAGGATTAGACACCACACATAAACAGTCATGAAACACACACACACACACACACACACACACACACACACACACACACACATGCACATACAGATATGTGAAAGCCACAGACATACATATACACAGACACATAAATTCCTTCAATTTGAGTGAGAGGCTATGAACTAGTCCGACCACTTTTCTCTGTTGTTCCCATAAGTTTGTAATCATTTCAGGAATTCAGCTAAAGCTTCCACTTTGAATCCTTGTCTAGCAGCATACATAACACAGGACCCGAACCAGTCTTGGAGACCAGTAACAATTTTTCTTGAGACAATAATTTCCTGGAAGCAAAGGAAAAAAGGCATTTCACAAATGTAAGCCTGCTCAACAGGTTGGATTCAAGGCCTACAAGAAGGTTTTGAGTTAAAGGACTTAGTGCTCATTTCCTTTGATAACAAATTTTTTTTTGTCAGTGGCTTTTAGGAGAAGAGCTCCCATGGAGAGCTGAGGTCCCACTGTAGGAAGCTGAAGAAACAGGGAGATGTAAAGAGGCAGAAAACACTATAAAAGCATAACACAAATTCTCACACATCAGAAAGCTCTAAAGAGGGGAGAGTTGGGCTTTCTTTCTTTTCATTTTTTTTTTATTTTTATTATTTATTTATTTATTTATTTTTTCGAGACAAGGTTTCTCTGTGTAGCCTTAGCTGTCCTGGAACTAGCTCTGTAGACCAGGTTGGCCTCGAACTCACAGAGATCTGCCTGCCTCTGCCTCCTGAGTGCTGGGATTAAGGGCATGCACCACCAACCACTGCCCAGTGGGCCTTCTTTTCAAATGGGAAAAGCAGAAGACAAATGCTGTGTAAGGACTGTGTGAAATTCTGTTTAAGATACTGGAGAGAAGGGATGCTTGGGAGGACAGTCAGGGGAGCTTGAGAATCCAGAGGCACCCAAATCCTGAAGTCATGTCATGCTTCACTTTCATCAACAGCATGTGCTCACTAGTTGTCATGGGGACGGTATGGGGTGTGATGATTAGTTTAGATTTAAGGGAAAGCTGAAGACAGCATTTGGAAGCTGGAGAATTTTTACCCCAAATGGCAGCAGCTACTCCTGCTTTATCATTTATCCCCCTGTGCTAGCATGATGATAATGACTAAACCTCTGAAACTGTAAGCCAGCCCCAATTAAATGCTTTCCTTTGGTAAGAGTTGCCTTGGTCATGGTGTCTCTTCACAGCAACGGAACAGATCCTCTGGAACTGGAGTCACAGATAGTTGAGAGCAGCTATGTGGTTGCTGAGCACAGAACCCGGGTCTTTTAAATCTCCCAGCCACTCCGTGAAAGCAAAGCTCCGAATGATTAAACGGATTTTTTTTTCAAGGATCTCCAGCAGGAAAATAGCATGAAATGCAGAACTTCTGCCTCGTGTTTCCGAATATTCTCCATCAGCTTGGGCTGTCTCTTTCCTCCTTGCCGTGCACGGTCTCAAGGTGGGGTCTCTCGACCTCACTGGGAACTTGGACCACCTGGGAGTTCGTTACTACGCAGGCCCTAATCATGAGGAGCAAGTAGGTATAGCACTCACTAACAGCACCCCGGTGACCACAGCTGCTGGTCTGTGAACCACCGACATCCTAGGAAGGAGACACACGGACTTCTGTTCACCATAGCAACTGTCCCTGAGAGCACAGCACAGGAGGAGCAGAGGGGGAAACTGACGTGCTGGATCAGAGCCAAAGAAGTGCTCTGTGAGGCTCTGATCCTGAGGGTGGTACCATGAATTCTGGCTTTCTGCTCTCTGCCAGCCCCTTCCTCTTTCTGGAGGCCAGCATCTAATTCTGATTTCATTCCGACCCACTATGCTTCTCTGGAGGCTTCCTTGCTGGAATCTTAAATTCCACTCACAAGTCCACTGGCTCCATGGCCTTGAAGAGGCTCAGGCATCCTTAGAATAGCATAGTTATTTGTAGCCAAGGGCAGACCTTTGTACACCCTTGGCATCGTCTTCTAGGGAGAACTCGTGGGAGCCTGGGAGGAAGAAGCCCAGACACAGCTGTGACGTTTCCTCTATGCAAGAGCAGCTCTTAACCACTGAGCCATCTCTCCAGCCTCTTACACTTTTTATTTGAAGTTATTTATTTACTTTCTATGTGTGCAACCCTGTACGTGCAGAAGGGAGAGGGGGAAGTGGGAAGCAGGGGCACCTGCAACAGTGTGTCTGTGGGACAGCGGACACTTAGAGGAGTGGGTTTTCTCATGTGACTGTGGGCTCTGAGTTTTGAACTTTGGTTGTTAGGCCTTTGTGGAAATGCCACTGTCAACCGAACCATCTTCCTACTCACTCCCTTCCTTCCTTCCTACCTTCCTTCTTCCTTCTTTTCTTTCTTTCTTTCTTTCTTTCTTTCTTTCTTTCTTTCTTTCTTTCTTTCTTTCTTTCTTTCTTTCTTTCTTTCTTTCTTTCTTTCTCTCTCTCTCTCTCTCTCTCTCTCTCTCTCTCTCTCTCTCTCTTCCTTCCTTCCTTCCTTCCTTCCTTCCTTCCTTCCTTCCTTTCTTCCTTCCTTCCTTCCTTCCTTCCTTTCTTGGTTTTTAGTGGTTCCTCCCTCCCTCCCTCCTTCCCTCCCTCCCTCTTTCTCTCTCTCCCTCCCTCCCTTCCTCCCTTCCTTATCCTCTATTTTTCCATTCTTCTTTTTCCTTTCTTTTTACTGAGGTTCAAATTCAACCTTATACGGGAATGACCTTATAGATACCTAGAAGCAACATTTGGTCTTGGTCCATTCAGGTAGACACAAAATTAACCATCATACTTGATAAAACAAAACAAAACAAAACAAAATAAAAAAAAACCCTAGGTGATGAGGCCCAGTAACATATTGTAACAGGATTTCCAGGTGACTCCCAGAGCAAAAAAGCCACACACATCCCTGGCACAGTTACTAGGAAAGAGCATGTGTCATGCAGAAGCCGAGGATGGGTTTGTTATACGTGATTGCATTTGTCTGCTACCTTCCTCCAGCTATCACATGAGGCTTTCCAGTACCAGAGATGAGAGAAAGGAGACGAATTTCCTACCCTCTCTGTGTGATCTGCACCTATTAGTACAGTTTTTTTAATTAGGCAAGGTAGAAATTCCTCTACAAACCTGCTTAAGTGAAACAGTATTCACTCCGCAACTGGCAACATGTAGGTCAAATGCAAGGTAACAGGTAGTATTCAGTAAATGTCGTGCCAGGCACTCTTCTGACTGCTTGGCACGGGCTGCCTCAGTTTTCACTTACATAAACTCTCTGACGGTGATAGTATAATTGCCTCCACGATGGAGATGCAGAAACTAGGGCACAGTAATATGAACCGTTATTAACAGGGAGGAAGGTTTCACGGCGGCTTGACCAGTGGTTGTTACATCCTGCAAAAATCTTCCTGCTTGGAAAGTTGGGCGCTGTTTGTGTCGCTGTGGCTCTGTAGCAAAGGTTCCTCACTGAACCAATCTCCATGCTGGGGAGACCGGGTGGACTGATCAGTTCAGAACAGTCCGAGCCTGGGTCTAGGGATGAAGTAAGGATGCCACAGAGTATCGAGTATGAGGAGAGGCATGAATGGGGGTCGGGCGACAGCAAAGAGGCACTGGAGATGTGATGCTAATTATTAGTCCCCATAGAGCTCTGACTCATTCTAAAGCCAGGGTACGGATGGAATGGAACCACAGATCCCACAGAACATCTCCAGTTAGTGGGAAGAAGGACAGCTGAAAGCGGGATGCAGATGCTCCCCGACTCTGTTTGCACCTGAGCTGTGTTTGGCTCTTCACTTGGTGACTGCTGAAATGGCCAGCGTCTGTTTCACAAATAGCAGTGACTTCCAAAAACATTTTTCACTGATTCTTTGACAACACGTGTAAGGCACATTTTGATCACGTTCACCCCCCCCACCCCGTTTCCCTCTTCATCACCCCGACACTCCTGCTAACCTCTTCTTCTTCCTAATGAGTCTTTCCCCTTCTTCCATATCCTTTAAAATGTATCATAAGCTTTTTGTTAGTCACTGAGTCTGCTTGCATGAGCATATGAGGGTTTTTTTTTCCGTGTGTGTGTGTGTGTGTGCGCGCGCATGTGTGTGTTGTTTTCTTACTTGTGCACAAGCAAGTTACCAATGGTATACCACTGAACAAAATCACTCCCCACTGTCTCAGCAACAGCTAACAGCCAATAGTTCTTGGACAAGGTGGGGGCCTCATGAGGCCCTCCCCCACCTCTGTGGAATATTGGGCAGTCATTTCTTTGTCTCAATACGTCCAGGTCCTATGCGTGTTTCACTTCGAATAGGGAAAAAGAAAATGAGATGATGGGTTGGTGTGGTTGTAATTATTTGTCCCCCCAAACTCCCACGTTCCTGTGAACGGAGTCTGGTATTATTTAGGATTTTCCCCAAAGGTAGTGAAATACTACACGCTTCATTTTTAGTTTTTCTAGGACTTGATGACCTGTGAGTGTCTGTCCCTTATGGCTTAATAGGCATTCTCAGTTAATCAGTCATGATTTGCCAATTTACATCCCTGTACACAAGAGTTCTCTGCTTCTTCCTTTATGATCCATGTGTGGAAGCCAAGAAAGAACAGACATGGTGATTTACAATAATTCCCAAGAAGATAAAAAACATGAATATTGTGCAAATAGAGACTAAGCCTGTGTCAAAGATTCATTTAGTTCATTCACTAGAGGAAAGGCCGATGACATGACTTGGAGTGCATTTGGGGAACAGAGTACGGACGTGCATTCAACAATGAGGATTAGAGATATAGGTTAGACACAGATGTCTTTACCCTGCCCAAAGGCAAGCAAACAGTGTCTTTTGGTGCTATAATTTCCAACAGAAGTTATTTTTGCATTTGCACTAGTTAAAACCTGCAAGGCAGCATGAGAGCTCCTAGAGTTTGGATTGTAAATGGCAATAAGTTTAACAAATGAAAACGCTTCATTGAACTAAGAACGGCAGTGGCTTTGGAATGAGCCTAATTCTGTTCCAGTATGATACAGTCTTAGTTACTGTTCCGTTGCTGTGAAGAGACCTGCTGTGGGATGTTCTGTATGGCAAATGTGTTGCTAATAAGACACTGATTGGCCAGTGGCTAGGCAGGAAGTATAGGCGGGACTAACAGAGAGAATAAAAAGAACAGGAAGGCAGAGGGAGTCACTGCCAGCCGCCGCCAGGACAAGCAGCATGTAAAGATGCCGGTAAGCCACGAGCCAAGTGGCAAGGTATAGATTTATGGAAATGGATTAATTTAAGATATAAGGACAGTTAGCAAGAAGCCTGCCACGGCCATACAGTTTGTAAGCAATATAAGTCTCTGTGTTTACTTGGTTGGGTCTGAGCGGCTGTGGGACTGGCAGGTGAAAGAGATTTATCCTGACTGTGGGCCAGGCAGGAAAACCTCTAGCTACAGAGACCCCATGACCAAAACAACTCTTAGAAAAGAAAGCATTTAATTTGGGGCTTGCTTTGTTTCAAAATGTTAGTCCATGATCATTAAGGTGAGGAATGTGGCGACAAGCAGGCAGGCATGAGGTTGAGAGCTTACGTACATCCTGACCCACAGCAGCAGGTGGAAGGAGATACTGAGCCTGGCATGGGCTTTTGAAACCTCAAAGCCTAACCCTCCAGTAACATAGCCCCTTCAACAAGGCCATGCCTCTTAATCCTTCCCAAATAGTTTCACTAACTGGGACCAAGCATTCAAACCTGAGCCTATGGGGGCCATTCTCATTCAAATCACCATAGACACCAAAATTCATGTCATCCTCATATATTTCCAATTTTTCATACTTTTTTTTCTGAACAGCAATGTTGTTATAGAGGGGTTGTGCTAATAAAACTGCTTCAGGGTGACATGCTAGTTGGGAAGGGGGCCCTTATGAAAGGTATACTGAGGCTTATTGTTGTATTTGTCTCAAGATTTTGAACCAGCATGGTGAAGTTATGTTGCGCTTATGTAATTAAGTTTCCATGAGGGTTGAGAAGTGCTAGAACTTAATGCTTAATACTGTGTTCTTAGGAACACATCATCTGGTCCTTTCACCTCCACACGTGAATTTGAGCAAATTATTCAACCTTCCCATTATATGTCCTTAGCTGTCAAAAGGGGTAATAACAATGCCTTCCTGGTCAGGTTGTGGAGTTAGGGAACAAGGCAGTGCTCAGTACGTCATAGAAGTTGTGGAGCATCGACTGTGACATTAACATGTAATTACTTCTATTACTTACAGATGCTCAATGTAATTTCTCAGGAAAATTATACTTCAGAAGCCGGAAAACTAAACAGACAAATTACAGAGAACTTTTGAATTAATTGCTCTAGAGTACACATATGTTTGATTTTTAGGAAGGGAGTTTGGGGATGGAAAGTGGGATACTTACAGAAAATACCTATAAAACATGAAATAAGGGTTCATAGTTTAGTATGTGTGTAAGTGAAGGGTAGGTCATGAAGCAAAGGTCTAGGATTTTTTTTTTTATTAGGAATTGCTGTGAGGGGTAGAAAGATGGCCCAGTGGTTAAGAGCACTTGCTGCTCTTGCAGAGGATGGGGGTTGCATTTCCAGCACCTACATGGCAGCTCACAACCATCTATAACTCCAGTTCAGGGGATCTGATGTCCCTTTCGGGTTGCCTTGGGCACTGTTCATATACATAAATAACTTCTTATTAACTCTCCTCTAAGAAACAGAAGACTGGAGGGGGGAATCTGTTGTTAGTCCATCTGTGAGATTTTAGCAAATCACTTCAAAGATTTGTCTCATTTAACTATTGGTTTGCTAAAAGCATTTTTTTTTAAAATTTACATAGCATGTGGTACACATGATTGTTTATTTTATAAAGACATTCATGGGCAAAATCCATGTCCAAGTACAAATAATCATGATCATGATTCCTGCCTTATTTATCCCATAGTTACTGTAGAGATTGTCTTGGTCAGTGTTCTATTGCTGTGAAGAGACAACATGACCACAGTAACTCTTAAAGGAAAGCATTTAATTGGGGCTTGCTTACAGTTTCAGAGGATTAATCCATTATCGTCATCATGGCAGAGGGCATGGTAGCATGCAGGCAGACAGACATGGTACTGGAGAAGTAGCAGAGGATTCTACCTCCAGATATGCAGGCAACAGGAGAGAAAATGGGCCTGGCTTGAGCTTTTAAAACCCCAAAGCCCACCCCAGTAATACACTTCCTCCAACAAGGCCACACCCACTGCAACAAGGCCACACCTCTTAATCCCTCTCAAGTAGTGTTACTCCCCAATGACCAAGCATTCAATTATATGAGTCTATGGAGGTCATTTTTATTCAAACCACCACAGAGATGAAAAAAAATAATGTGAGAAAATGTTTTTTTTTTAGCACACGAAGTCTGAGAGAATTCGATATACATAATAAGCTATTATTTTAGTTACACAATGTCCCACAGGCTTCCTTGACATAAAAGAATCAGAGTTAAACTGTTAGTGCTCCCCCGCCTCTCCCCACACCCCCTGCAACCCACCAAAATCCGCAAACAGAGACTTCAGTCCCACAAAGGCTGGAAGGGAATGGGTTTAAATCAGCTGGGATAGTATACGCACAAAACATTAGAGAAACCACACATTCTTTTACTATCTTGGGGAGAAACATTACAAAATAAAGTAAAACTGACTTATGTTCCTTTTGTTGTCCTAGCTTGAAGATGAGATTCAGGAGAATCTGAATTTCCTACTTTATTGACTCAATAAACAATGTGTTAGTCCAAACTAAATATTTGGTGTGACACACTGTGGGGGGTAAAGGGGGACAAGAAATTCATACTTTCCAAAACGATCCAGATTTATCAGCAATAAAAAAAAAAACCCATGATATCATTTTTAATTAAGGGCAAGAGAAAAGGAGTAATAATTTTGCTTTTAATAAGTACATCATGAACCTTGGTTAACTTAACTACTGTGTATTGAATTGTTTTGTGAACAGCGGTGCTATCTCCCACTTGTTATGGGGTGGGTATTATGCATACTAAGCCACAGATGACATTCTCCACTGGCTTGCTATTTAGACCTTATGTTTACCTTTTGTTTTTTTTTCCCCTCTCTGTTCTCATATCTGCTGATATCAAGTAATTGAAGGAAGGGGGGCAATTAAA
The DNA here is from genome assembly GCA_902168405.1 of Peromyscus aztecus. NCBI lineage: Eukaryota > Metazoa > Chordata > Mammalia > Rodentia > Cricetidae > Peromyscus > Peromyscus aztecus. Next base: position 19,739 of record CABHPQ010001570.1, read on the forward strand.
ACACTGTCTGTAAAACTGTAGGACTTTTGGAAGGAGTTGTGATTTAATATGTTAGTCAATACTTGGAGTTAGGAAAGGCCAAGATGAAGCTCAGTGTCTGTCTCATGTGTGCAGTCTTGGTTTGCCCCCGGCACTTTTGGAAAAGAAGAAAGACTTATAATCAGAACGAAATAACTTTTATATCTCTAGATTTTTCCAGCGATTATATAAAGCTCCATGAGTACAATAGTAAAAATCCTGGAAAAAAATGGTATCTTTTTTAAAAAAGCTACAAACCGACAGGTTATTATTTATTAGTATAGCTACACTGAACCACAGATGCCCAGAAAGGAGCAGCCAGGCTGTTTTAATGAAAACAATGGTAAGAAAGAGACTTTTTCTGAATTGCAGTAATTATTAAAATTAAATGATTCACCATAACTCTGTGTTTCTTTGTGTTTATGAAGTCCCCTAGCTATGTCCTTTAATTTTTTTATAGAAAATTCTTGGACTAATAATTACTTGATATTACAAATTAATTCACTCCAGCTTTTAAACTACAATATTTGGAAAGGCCAGGAACCGCCTGGAGGATACAATGTGAGATTAATAAACTCTAAGGAAAAGAATAATCAAATGCTGTTTATAAGTCTGCCACTGTTTGTTCCAGACAGACATCTAGATATTAATGCCATTTACTCAGAAAAAAAAAAAAACACACACACACACCCAAAACTTTCAAGCAAAGATAGTTTTGTCTTTAGAATAAGGCTCAACTGAGTAGAGGTCCAAGTACCTTTGGTGACATACCTAGATTCTCCCTCCACTGGAATGATGAAGCATCTTCACTCATCAATACTGTAAGTCAGTTGCATATACTGATCAGAAATGGCCCAGAAATACATTTAGTCAAAAAGTCACCTGACAGCCAGGGTGGTGGCACTTCTTGTAATACCATAACTTGTTATGTGGAGACGAGAGAACCAGGAATTCTGTTCCAATCTGTGCTATAGTTTCAGCCTGGGACTGCAGGACCCAGTCTGAAAAAGAAAAGAAAGAAAATAATACTTTTACATGTGTATGTGTTGATTCTGTTTTCAGGCTATAAGAGTTTATATACACTAGTACAGAACCAAGAGTAATGTGTTTCTCTATTATTTCCTGTGGGCTCCGGAAGCTCCTTTTTCTGTCTTTCCAGTCCTTGAATTTGCAGGCCTGGAGATAGGTACTTGCACACATGCACACAAATAGGTAAAAGATGAAGAGAATAGATGAGAAAGGACTTTTGCCACTGCTCCATATAAACTCTGCTTTCTCTTCCTGTGCTTTCTTAACGATGAACATTTATTTGTAGTTTAAAAAATACTTATTTTTGTTTGTGTGTGTGCATGTGTGCATGGGCATGTGTGTGCGTGTGTATGAGCCTGCAGAGGCTAGAAGAGGGCATTGGATCCACTGGGTTGAAGTTGCAGGCAGTTATCAGCTGCCTGATGTGGGTGCTAGGAACTGAACTCTGGTCCTCGGCAAGAGCAGTGTGCAGTCTTAACTGCTGAGCTGTCTTGCCAACCCCCCACCCCCAATTATGAATTTTTTGAAAATCCATAAAGTGGAAAGGTATAAAATTATTTTTTTAGAAAAGAGGTGAGCTATAAGAATTGTCATGAGACCATATAACACATAAAAACTATATATGCCATATTTACATATATTTTATATGAAAAAACAAATGATAGTCCTATGTTAAGTAAAAGAAAAACAAAACACTGCCTTGGGTGTGACACTAAGTGAGCCTTTCATGGGTTCCTCTCCAAAGTTCTTGTAGAAGTTAACTTACTCGGTACTTTTTATCACTTGTGACTGGGTGTCACTGTGTCACACAGGCTAGCCTCTCACTAGATACTCTCCTGTCTTAGCTTCCTGACTGCTGGGATTACAGCCATGCGTGACTGTGTAGAAGTATTTCCTATTTGGGTTATTTTTTAAAAGTATGATTTTATGCGTGTGTATGTGTCAGATACGTGCCTGTACATGTGTGTGAGTACACGAGGCTATACATGCATGTGAGACAGAGTCCATTCTGGAACCTGTACTTTACTGTTTGTTTGGTTTTTTTTTTTTTGTTTTTTTTTTTTTTTTTTTTGACTGAGGTTGGTGGCTGGATGCTAGCTTCACCCATCCTGTCTCTACCTTAGGTTCATTCCACCTTACCCAGACTATGCTGGAATTTCAGGTGTAATCAGCCCTGTTGGTTTTTTACATGGATGCTGAGATCTGAACTCAGGTCCCCATGTTTGGGTAGCAAGTGCTCTTACTCACTGAGTCATGCTCTCCATCCTGTTTGTTTGTTCTTCATAGAGAGTTATTTGTTTTCTTTTTGCCCAATGTAGTGGCATAAAGAAATGTTTGAGGGTCTTTCTAAACCATATTAGCAAGTAGATATGAAAAAAAAACAATTGTAGAGAAATGTCAGTGTTAATCAAAGGAGTCATTTGTGAACCTGCCTGAATGTTTTTATTGGGTTTTTTTTTGTTTGTTTTTTTGTTTTTGAGACAGGGTCTGTGGTGGTTGGAATGAGAATGACCCCCATAGGCTCATATATTTTCATGATAGTGCCCAGTTGATGAACAGTCTGGAAAGGATTAAGAGGTAAGGCCTTAGTGGTGTATGTGTGCTCTTGTTAGAAGAGATTTCAAAAGCCCAGGCCAGGCCCAGTGTCTCTCTCTCTGCTGCCTGATCAGGATACAGAGCTGTCATCTACTGTTCCAGAGCCATGCCTGTCTGCTTCCTTTCATGATGATCGTGGAGTAACCCTCTAAAACTGTAAGTAAGCCCCAAACAAATGCTTTCTTTTATAAGACTTGCCTTGGTCATGGTGTCTTTTCACAGCTACAGAACCGTAACCAAGACATGGTCTTATTGTGTATCCTCTGGCTGGCCTGGAACTCTTAGACAGTCCTTCTGCCTCTGCCTCTTGAGTGTCAGGATTTAGGTGTACACTATTACACTACAGTCAGATGCTCTCATCTGGCATAGCAGAGTCAGCTCTGGACTGACCCATAAAATGTGAAAACTAACAAGTTCAGATTAGAAAGATTTCTTTCAGGTTCTGTAGACTTTCCAAATTGTCAGGGGCTTCCTTTGATTCACGTTCCAGGATCCATCATATTTCATACTCACTTGTTAGAACTTCCAGGTTTGTGTTTAGGGGAAGGGCTGAGCTCTCTGCTTGCTCATAATTCACAATTCCCATCTTTGTTAATCCGCCATTTGGAATGAAATGTTCCCCTGACCTGACTTCTGGCATTACTTTTCTTACCCTTCAGGTTCCAGACCACAACACCACTATTTCCTTAGAGAAACATGACTTGCAGATTAATATATAGCACTTTATATTTTTCCTTCCTGACAGTGACAAATGGAGTTCTATAAAGATTTCATCAGTAATTGTTTATCTCTTCAGATGTTAGGTACATGAGAGCATAGGATATGTCTGTGTTTCTTATTTATAGCTTTATTTATGACATCTTGTACAGTCTTGGGCAAGTTGTGAGATTTCATTAGTATTTTTAAAAGAAAAAGCAAAGGAAACAAATAACAAAGCAAAGAGAGAGATCTATTTTCACTAAGATGAAATAGAATTAACATCTACTCAATGGTGATCTACTTTTGACTCTAGTCACATCTGTAATGTATAAAAATCATAGAACCAGAGACTGGCTCTATTCTGGATGCTAAATAGCATTTGTCTTTTGCGGTGGAACAACCTTTGTACACTGTAAATACACATTACTCTCACTGGTTAATGAAAGAGCTGACTGGCCAATAGCTGGACAGGTAGAGGTTAGGTCGGACTTGCAGACAAAAAGAGAGCACGAAGAGGAAGGGTCTCAGGAGCCCCCAGGAGACGCAGAGAGAAACAAGATGAAGTTATCGTGTTGAAAAAAGATACTGCCAAATGGTAGATAAGAAATATGTCAGAGCATAGATAAGAAATATGGGTTACTTTAAGTTAGAAGAACTAGTTAATAACAAGCCTGAGCTATTGGCCAGGCATTTATAATTAATACTAAGTCTCGGTGTGGTTACTTGGGAATTGGCTGGTGGGACAGGAAAAATCTGCCTGTAGTCTTTCTCATTTTGCTAATTTTTTCTCCCTTTCTATTCATTTGTGTTTTTGATACAGGGTCCCATTATGTAGCCCTGATTTATCTACAGTTTCCTACATAGACCAGTCTGGTCTCAAACTTGCTGCATTCCTCCTTCCTTTGCTTCTTGGGTGTTGGGATTATTGACACATGCCATCATGCTTAGCCAGTATTTTGATATCAATGAAACAGATGATTTTTTTTGTGGGGGGGGGAGAACAGATACAATATATTAACAACATTAAACAAAACTGTCTAAATAAACTCTTACCACAGAGAATGAATAATGAAGTATTTATGCTATAATAAACTGATATTCTGTAAGAGGCTGAAAAGCATTCCTTGCTTAGAAGTCTAAAAACCTTTCTGACAGATTTGGTGAAAATTAAATGTCCCTTTCTAGACAAAACACAGACTTACCGAGGGGAAAAAGAGATGGGGAAAACTAGTGAAGGGAGAGTAGAAGCAGACAAATAAACAGGAGATTTTAAGCATTCATTCAAGGTCTTCCTTTTAAACGTGCTAGTGGGTAAATGGTTCTCATGACCACTTAGAACATGAGGAAATCATTTGGGCCATTGTGTATGTACTCCTAAACCAGAAATTTTGGTTCTGGGCATATTTCTAGGTTGATGGGTGATTTCTTTCCTAATGCCTTTTGAACACCATACTCCATCAGGGCATAAACGATGCTATGGTCTCAGTTTACATTTTGCTTACACGGTCAAAATCTGGTATAGTCACTCACATATTCTTCTTTTGTTTAATCTGCTTTGCCCTTTCCGATAGAATAATTTAATCTTAGAGGCACATGTGTCTATGAATGGAGGAAGCTGCTCTTGTCACTTCCAAGAAAGAAAATAAATTCTGCGCTATACCCCTTCTTTATACCTCAAGTTCTCTGAGTTGTTGTTTTCATTTGTGATCTACAAGTAGGAGTTGAAGCTAATTGCTTCACAATGAAACAAATAAGAGTGATTTTTATCTAGGAAAAAATCTTGGCTTTCTTAGAGTTAATGACTTTCCCAGCGTGGGTTCTGTGGTACCTCCATTTGTTGTGTTCTCTATCCTTGCCATTTGGACCAACTTCCACTCCCACCACAGACAGAGTCATGGTGGAAGTTATCAACTACCAATTAAGGGAGTTCCAAGCGTTAGGAAGGAAAACAAAACAAAGCTCTCAGCAGGCAGGGCTCACACTGATAACTGAAAAGCACCAAATTAAGACTAATTCACATAACTCCAGTGCATGACTCAGAGTGGTGGATTGTGAGTCACGGGCTTTCATTGAGTTAAGGCTGGAAGCACACCCAGGAGAGTTGAGCACATAAAAATCGCCTGGAAAGCATACAAATCAACCATGGAAAGATTGCCAATCCATAAGGATGCTCAATGTGTATGGTTCCAATAGAAGATAATAGCACCTGTGAGAAAATCAGAATTTCAAGTGCCCCAGAACATAGAGCATTGTGAACCAGACGTTCTGTACATAGTGAGCTGTCACTATGACTTAGCATTTCCAGTCTGAGAGAAAATATGGATGTTTCTCAGTGAAGCATAGAAGCCACAGGCCTTTGAAGACATGCTTGGAGGAGAGAAGTGGAAGCAGGTTGCTTCACCCCACCTCATCTGCGCCCATGTACTCCTTCTTACACATTTTCTTGCCATGTACTCGGTCCAAGTCTACAGTCAACAGACTCACTCTCTGACCCCTCTGGTGAGTTGTGCAAACCTTTCCCAGTTCTTCTTCATCACACTATGGACCATATGACTATTTCCACCTTCGGATCCATTTCCCACCAACCCTGCTAGGGGTGTTGAAAGGCAACTCATTCACTGAGTTTTCATTTCCATCCTGGTTTACTGTTTGTCTAATTCTACTCCTGAACCTTGAATACACACAGGGAACTTTCCACTATCTCTTACAAGTAGATGAGATATGTTGCCCCTCAGCTAGGATCTCTGACAGATTTATAGAAGTCTTAGTAAACAATTTACTAGTGGAGGAAACAGATGTAGGGCCACTGATTCCTAGGTAAGTGGGAATACAAACCATGGGTTAATTGAGATGGAAAGAGTGACTATGGTAATTGGATATGGAGGTATATCGTAATTTGTTTTCTGTTGCTATGATAAAACACTGACCAAAAGTCAGTGGGAGCAGAAAGGGTTTATTTCATCTCACAGTTTCTAGATAATAGTATATTATGGAGGAAAGGCAAGGCCAGAACCTGGAGGCAGGAACTGAAAACAGAAGCCACGAGGAATGCTGTTTACTGGCTTATTCCCTATGGCTTTCTCAGTCTGCTTTCCTGTAGCGCCCAGGACCACAGGCCTAGGGATGGCACCACCCATAGTGGGCTGGGCCCTCATACATCGATCATTAGTCAAGAAATGCTCTACCTACAGGTTTACCTACAGGCCAATCTGATGGAGGAAATTCCTCAGTTGAGGTTTCCTGTCCCCAGGTGACTCTGGCTTGTGTCAAGTGGACAAAAACTAATCAGAACTAGATAAATAAGAGTTTTATTTAAAATATTTTTTTATTGATTTAAAATTCGGTGTGTATGTATAAGGCAAGGGATATCACATCTTGCCAGAACTGGAGTCACAGGTGCTTGTAATGGGCTGGACCTTGGGGCTGGGAACTGAACTTGGATCCTTTGTAGGAGTGGGATGCTGAGCCATCTCTCTAGCCTTTTCCTTTTCTTGCTCTTTTCCTTTATAAAGAGGAAGGATCAAGTGAGTGAGGGCAGTCAGAAGAGCGAGGCTGTAACCCGTACTGTTGCTTCTGGTACCTGTCCCTTGGAGATACCAACAAGCAGAGACAGGAACTGAATCACAAATTGCACTTTATTCAGAGAGCATCTGAGAATGCAATGCCTTAATGTATTAAGAGTTATGTCTTCTCCAAAGAAATGTGTTCATGTGAGAGACTTAGACAGCTTCAATAGAAGCTTATTTAGGAAAGCTAAACAAAGTGAACACTAACTAGAGACTGGAGTCCATCTTCCAGAGTGAGGGACAGTCCAGTAGATTCTGCATTGTGGATTTTAGAGAAGTTTTTATGAATGCTCATAAGGCAGATGGCATATTTATGAAATAAAGAGATTTTTTTGGGGGGGGCGGCAATGGGCAGTATTCTCAAGATGGTTTCTCTGTGTAATAGTCCTGACTGTCCTGGAACTTGCTCTGTAGACCAGGCTGGCCCCAAACTCAGAGATCTGCCTGCCTCTGCTTCTCAAGTGCTGGGATCAAAGGCACGTGTCACCATGCCTGGTTGGAGACTTTTAATCTCTCATCCATGGTGGGCCAGATCTTCCCTTCTTGTATTTCATCTTCTAGAAACCCCCACGAAGGAGTGGGGGAGGGCAGCATCAAAACCACCATGCAAGTGCTATTAGGGTGGCATGAGGCCTTTTGAGGGTGCAGACTGTTAGTGCAGATGTTTGGGAAAATGCCCTGATGCTGTAGCTTCTGATGTTGTGGGACCAACCAAACCGCAGCTTCAAGGATGTTGAACCACAAAAGGGCATTCTGACCATCAGGAGACATAATTACAGAGACCCAGCAAGTTCTCTGTTGTTACTTTGTACCTATGTCTGGCTTAACCCAATACCAATGTGATAAGAAAGCCACAGAAGACAGAACTAGGAAGTGAGAGGAAACCCCACACTATGAAATGCTGCAGAAATATTGGTCTGAATTCCTGGTGGGAAAACACAAGAGATGAAGTCAGTTGCTACTCCTAGCCCACACAGGTTTGACTCCATTGCATCTGTACTCGGAGCCGATGGCAAGTCATGGAAGAGAGTTGTGGAAGGAGACGTTTTAGAATTGAAACAAACCTCAGGTCAGGTCCCAGCTTTCCTGGTTACTGTTCTACGGTCTTGGATAAGTCATCAAGTCTCCTTGGGTATTATAAAACACACAATGTATCTCCTCTGGAAACAGTTGTCGGTGTCAGTATCTTTTATCTACTAAGCCTCTCTTCCTGCCAATCAAGGTTTTACTAGTGTGTTCTCTCTCTCTGTTTCCTCTGAATTGAAACATTGACTCCTGGATGAAAGAAAAGTTCCAAGGACTCAGGAAATAAGTGAATCATACCAGGCCCAGGAAGCGCCTGGAATTTAAAAAGATTCACCAGGCCTCACCCAAGTTTCCTTAAGCAGCAAAAATGGACTGCCTGACAAGTCTCCCACCTGCTCAGCTGCCTGGAAATTCTGCAAACAGTTTCGGGATCTAGCTCTCCTGAGTTGTTGCCTAGGCTAGGGGCGGACTTTCTTACGATTCAGACCTTAAGTCCATGCTCCTATAGGAACCCCTTACCTAGAATCATGCACAAATTCCCAACAAATCCACTGATTCACTAAGCTGGGCTTCGATGAAATCATTTCTCCAGCCTTTTGTCTGTGCCTAGCCTGGGGTGAACAGATGTCTGTTTGTGTCTCCTCAGGAAAAGTTCCACATTGCTCCCGTAGTTCTCTCCACGGACGCTGAGCTCACTGATAATGCTCATGTTGCCAAACTCCATGTCGCTCCTGAGGCTTCATTTTACTGGAAATACCAGCAGCACTTGGCACAGAGTCGACTCCTTCCTTAGGTACTTTATTTTCTCATGGTTCAAAGGTATCACACTCTCTCCGAGTTTCTCCTATCTCCCCGGTTGCGCCAATCCTGGCAGCCCTACCTTCAAAGTACACCTGGTCATTTCTTATCACTTCCTAATGTCTAATTCTTCCCTGAAAGTCGTCACGCTCCTCCAGATTAGTGGATAGTTTCCTGATTTGTCTCCCTATGCTGTTGTGGCTTTGCTATGATTTATTCCTTTTGTTTAAGACACACCTCACTATATAGCCATAGATAACCTCATTCTTTCTACGTAAGCCAGGTTTTGTTTCAACCTCCTGTGTGTACTTTCATTATAGGCTTACACCGCCATGTCTGGCTGTTTTTGTTTGTTTGTTTGATATGGTTTGATTACATAGCCTAGGCTGGCCTCAAACTTATGACCTTCCTGCTTCAGCCTATGAGTGCTAGGAATATGGGTGAATGGTGCATGCTTTAGTCTGTGTAAATTTTTTTGTCTGTCTGTCTGTCTGCACATGCAGATGTACGTGTGCTATGTAGCAGCAAGGAGGGAAGGCCAGAATCAACTTGGTGGGTTGATCCTCAGGAGATGTCTACCATACTACTGTACTTTTTTTTGGGGGGGGGGTGTCAAGCTCTCTCCCTGGGACTTGTTGATTTGACTAGGCTGGCTAGGCAGTGAGCTACAGGAATCTTCCTGTATCTGCCTCCCTGGTAATGGGGTCACGAGCATGCACCATCATGCCTGACTTTGCCTGACTTTTTAAGTATGTTTTGGGGAATCCAACTTAGGTCCCCTTTCTTATTATAACAAACACTTTACTGTCTACCTCCACTAACTACTGGTCTTTGTTTGTTTGTTTTTATTGTTTATATTTGTTTATTTGGGTTTTGAAGCAGGGTCTCACTCTAACCTAGACTGATCAGGAACTCACTCTAGTCCTGGCTAGACTTGAATCCAAGGTAATATTTCTACCTTAGCCTCCTAACTATTAAAATTATAAGCATGATCTAGTGTTAATAGTCAGAATGACATCAGTCAGGTCATGCTGACCTTTGCTTAAAGCTTTTCAGTGACTGCATATCTCACAATAAAAGCCTCTAAGTACACCCTTCCTCTCACTCCCAGAATCCCTTGGATCTAGTCCCATTCTCTGCTCTGCTTTGCTCTATCTTCATAGTTGTATCCCTGTTTGTCTTAAACATCTAGGCATTCCTCATCCCATTGCCTTTGTGCTGACTCTTCATTTCACAAGAATGCTTAACCTCGTATTTACATGTACCCACTCAATGACGCTTAGTGAGCACATCATTTAAAATCGCAAGTTGTAGCACGTGTGCTGTTCTGAGTATAAGAAGATAAAAATAAAATTATTTCGACATGGCTTCATTTTAAACTGCTCTTAAAAAAAACAAAACACCCATTAACCTCAAGTAACAAAACAAACATGAGCCTTTATAATTGAATTTTAAAATTATTTGGCTTTTCCCAGTAAAGGAAGCTTGAACAGGACAGAGATTTTAAAAAAAAAACAAAAAAACAAAAAAACAAAAAACTTGTTTGTTCACTGAGGTAACTCAAGCTCCAGGAATAGTAAGTACCTGGCACACAGTAGGCAGTTAATAGTATTTCTTAATTTGAATACATAGGTGTTGTGTTGGTGTTTGAATATTTAGAAGTGTGCTTAGACTTTAATAGAGCGTGTGGCCCATAAGGCTAACACTGAGAAAGTTAGCTGAAAGCTGAGAGAAAGTCTGTAGGGAAGGGTGTGTGGGAATTCCCTTGCCTTTCTCTTCCCCATTCTCCCTTGATATGCTGCTTAATTTTCCTTTCTTGAGGCTCATCTAACCAGAGACTCCAGGAAAAAATGTCCAATAACTTTAATCTTCAAAGCATTTGTCTAAAGTAGATGATCTGCTTCTTTTTGATTATGTGCTAATGTCTGCTATTTCTCCCCAAACTTTCCATTTTAAGAAATAAAACCAATCTTCAGTCTAAGGAATGTACCTTGAACTGCATTTAGGGGCTTCAATGAGCTGAATAAAAAAGGAATACTAGGGACAGTGAGGTTTTTATGAGGCCTCTAAAATCACATTATGTTGGCGGTGGGCAGTTCTGTTTCATCTGTGGCAAAGAATATATTCTTTACAGAAAATTGGTCCAAAGAGGATATGTAATTACAAGCACTTCAGTAAGAAATGGGATGGTAGAATTCAGACCATTTTAAAAGAGCAGGTCCATGGGTTGACAACTTTTCTATTAAATGCCATAAATTCATTTCCATTTTTTTTTCAAAAGTAAGAAGATATATTGGGAAGTACCTGATCCATAACCTGGAGAATTTCTTCTCTGTGAACAATTATTTTCACCGTCTATTGACTCCATCTCACTGAAGTTTTAAGCTATATAAATATTCTAGGTATAGCTTAAAATGCAATATTGAAAAGGCAGGCATCGCACACGCTCACTGAAGTCATTATATTAGTGATTAATTTATTGACTCTTTCTTGGGTTCTATTATTTTATAAGCAGTGTGTTAGAGAAGGGTGATATAACCCCTGGCTAGTGGGACTATTGAGATAAAAGGTAAAGCATGCTTCTAGTTAAGCATGTACTGCTTTGAGAGTGACCCTGAGGCATGGCTGACGTAGGCAAAGGGGTCAGAGAAGGAACTCTCAGCCGGAAGTAAAAGCATGAGCTCACCAGGACAAAGAGGGACACCATTATAGATCCTGCGGAGCTATGAGTTAATCCTACAAAAAGCATAAGGAAGAATTGAACCTTCAAAAAGAAAGCGGGGTTGGTGGGGAGCAGGGGAGGTATGGGGGTGGTGGTGATGGACAGTTCTCAGAAACCGGAAATGGTGACTGGTTAACAAACTGATTTGCTACTTCTGTAGGCAAAATAAAGTAGGCAGGTTCATGTCCAATTCCATCCACAGTGGGAAAGCACACATACTCCAATAAGGACTATATGAAAGAGTCCGAAGTAAAGAGGAAACAGGAGCAATCTTAGGACATTGTTTTGTTCAATTCTCAATTTAGGCAAATAAATAAAACATCGCAGGTTAACGGGATATTGGGGGGGGGATTATAATTTACTGAAAGTGGATACTAGAAGTGATACTAGAAGAGTTAAAATTTTTTTTTCAGATAATGAAAAGATGCTATGACATTCAAACTTCATTCTTGAGAAAACAAATTTAAAATAAAAATTGTTGCTTTTGTGACATAATAAAGAGACTTACTTTAACACCAACATCAGGATTATACTTAACATCTGTTCTGGTGGAAGTTCCACCTCAGTCCCTGGCACCCTGGCATCCATATACTCAAAGAGTCTGGAATGTTCTGGTGGAAGGTCCACCTCAACTCCTCTCCCCCATTTCTTTCCCAAAACCTGCCCCCTCATAGCTCACCAACACAGCTCCTGCCCCAGAGATGCTCAAGACCACTCCCACAGGGTATTTAAACTGCTCTCTGAGGGGGTGGGGTGGGGGGAAAGGGAGGGGAGACAGAGAATCACCTGGGAATGTTTTACTCATTAAACCAGGGCTTTTTCTAATTCGGTCTGATTTGGTTTGACTTGGATTGCTGCATCGTTGGAGAGGCCTATTGGGGTGCAAAAACTTTTCAATGTTACCCTGGTTCTACTACATTAAGACCAGGAATTGCCAGCACAATAGTTATTATTTAGTATTGATTGCACCTGATGCCCTCACCTGGATACTAGAGAAAAGGAAGGACTCAGAGTTACATTTGGAAAGAAGGGGTGGAATCTAACAATACTTAACCAAAAATGTTTAAAAGCAACAGGGAAATTCAGTACATTTTCTAGGGTAAAAATTAATGTCATCATTGACTGATTAATCAGTTAGAAACCATATTTTAGAGAACATGACTTTAATTATATAAAAAAGATTAAATACATAGCAGTATGTTTTATATGTATGAGATCTATATCAAGAAAAAATTAGTATCACTATTGATGAGATTTCCAAATCCATTATCAAGTATAAAACAATATTATGTACCATGGATGTAGTTAATTAAACAGAACATCAAACACGTCACTTTTTACTAAGGTATAATCCATGAATTTACTAAGATTACAATAAAAAATACCGGGATGGAAAGATTGTAAGTGCCAGAACACCTGGAAGTCTGGTGTGAGATTGTCTCTGGTAGAAATAGACATGCTAATGAGGAAAAGGGGAACCCCGGGGCTCCACACCCCTGGGTAAAGACCTACAGACAACAGATGACTGCTGAGAGAGGCAGAGGTAACCTCTTCCTGGGATGAGCTGCCTAACTGCTTGTCCAGTACGAAGTGATCAGCCCTGAAACCAGATAAACACAAACAACAAAAACAGATTCAGCGGGTTGTGTTTATATATCTGTGTGTACACATACATATATAAGTGACAATAATAATTTGAGAAGAAACTATCAGTGTGAGAGTGAGGAGAGAGATATGAAAGGAGAAGGAGGAAAATGACTTGGGAGGGGCTGGAGGGAGGAAAGAAAAGGGGGAAAGTGATGTAGTCATATTTTAATTCATTAGAACTATAAAAATAAAAATGTTTAAGAAATTACAATGAACATAGGAATTGAAGCTAAACAGGATATTTCTCAAATTTACACACACACACACACACACACACATATACACACATATTAGAACAAAGGAAGGAAGCTATTATGTATGCATATATAAAACATATATTTATATATATTATAGATAATATAACATATATATAAACAGCAAAAAATAGAATTATTGTATATGGGATTGTTATTAGTTTTGCAAGCTACTGGAATATATTAAAAAGCTATAGTGACTAAAACAATATAAAAATCATTTGAAACACATATGATTAGACAAAATAATTCAAGAAAAGCAATGCATATATATATATACACACACACACACACATCACACACTGTGTACAGTAGGTGAAGTCAGTATTTTGCATAGAAAGATTATTTTCTAAATACTAATCATACTGGTATTAACTGATAGTAACTCGGAGAAGACAAACTCATAGGTTCCAAACTTTGCTTCAAAATGAATGTCTGGTGTTTCATAGTTAGAAATGTTTAAAAACTCAGAATTTTGTAGTTGGAAATACTAAATAACCCATAGCAATTTATAACAAAGACAAATGAAATATCAAAAATAAATTATAAGCTTAGACTGGGGTTCAATGTACGGTGCTCACCTAGCATGTTCAAGCTTTGCTGTTGAATCCTCAGCAGCATGCACACAAACACACACATACGCATACATAACACACATACACAAACACAAACACACACACATACATACATACATATATACAAATACACACACATATACATACACACTTACACACACAGAAACACACATACACAAACACACAGATACACATGTACACAAACACACAGATACACACACACACACACACACACACACACACACACACACACACACCAGGTAAAGATCAATCACAAGACTCTAAGCACTTAGGTGTTGCATATCAGCATCACTGTGAGAATAAAGATGCAACTAAAACAGCAAGCCCATATGTTTACGGAGAAGGTCACAGCGCTGTGGTTCTGGCTGTACTCTTTGTACCCTGGCTTGGCCTTGGTCTGTTGGCCCATTTTGACAGTTGACCACATGAATGTAAACATCGGCGAGGATGCTAGGGTCATAGCTGGGAGCTGCAGCCCCAGGACTCTGAAATATACTTCCCATGTTGTCAGTTCTTGGGGGAGATAAAGGGCAGAGGCTGCTTGCCCACATGTAGTTGTCTGTTACTCCTGTGCTGGGCTTTGGGCCTCCCTTTGTGTTTTAGTGACATCTAATATGGAATTAGGAACTCATCCCAGCTCTATTTGAAAGTGTGGTGGGAACCTACTGTTACACAATTATGTCAAAGATGAAACCATGCAATAGATGTGTGTGTGTGTGTGTTGTGTGTCATTTAGACAACAACCAGTTAGAAAGAATATTTTATAAAAGACTGTTTCAATGCTACCAAGAAAGTATGAACATCTAGGAGTCATCTCTTTGTGGTGTTATAAGATCAATGCAAAGAAAATTCTGACTCAGTGTTGAGGGATATATATGCCAGGCAAGGTGGTACATTTGTACCTACAACTACTTGGAGGCTGAGGCAGAAAAATCACAAATTCAAGGTCTGCCTGGACTACAGGACTACAGAGTGAATTCAAGGCCAGTCTGGGCAACTTAGCAAGATGCTGTCTTAAAATAAAAATAAAGAGGGCTGGGGATCCGTAGCTCAGTCATAGGATGCTTGCCTAGCATGTGCAAAGTCCTGGGTTTGATCTCCAGTAGAGAGAAAAAAACAATATGAGCTTTAGAAAAACATGTTATATACTTAGAGGATAAGATTCAGTAGTACATATGCTATTTCCCACTAAGATGCAATTCATAAATTTAGTTTCAGTCAAATACAAATAAGAATAGAATGGAATGTGAAAATATAGAGAGACTCAAAAAATGTACAAGTGAAATTAAAATAGCTTTGATATTTAGTGTTTTACTTTCCAAATTACAAATATGGAAGTGTTTTCATGAAGTAAATTATGGGTATAGCATAGTGCAACATTAGTTCTCTCCATTTTTATACCCTGCAACTGAGAATTCAAAATGGCTGCACTTGTGTTTAGAAAGACCTCTAAGAATTATGTGTATCCACACTCTTTCACCCAATAATTCAACTTCTAGGCCCCTTCCCTGCGAATATAGTGGTATAAAATAATTAATATGCAAAGTTATTCATTGAGAGGTTGCTTATAATCATAAAAACCCGAAATTACCTAAGAGTCTACTAATAGGCAACCAGTTAAGTCATTGTGTTTCTATTTTATGCACTGTAGTAAGAATATAAAGGAAGACAGGAATCTACACATCGATATCACTATTCCCAG
>CABHPQ010001570.1:35401-49617 GCA_902168405.1 Peromyscus aztecus
CTAGTACTGCAAAAAGTAGGTATGGTGGTCCAAATGTGTAATCCCAACCCCTAGGTGGTACAGGTAGGGGGCTCAGGAGTTCAAGGTCATCCTGTGATGTATAGGGAGTTTTAGACCAGCAGGGATGCAGGAAACATATCTCAAAACAACAGCAAAGCAGAAACGGAACCAAATCAAAACAAATCCCAGCAGTTTTTGGACACAATATTACAACTTAGGTCACAGACATTTTCAAAGAGTCTAAGGACTGTATTGATCACTTCTTGATTCTTTTTTATTCTTTTTTTCTGCTTAGTACTCCAAGCTTCCATTCTCACGTTAGAGCACTAGTTTTAGTCTCAAGCAGATGGCTGGGTCCTTCTGCTCTGCTTGGACAGAAGGCTTGGATAGAAGGCAACGAGTAGCTCTAATGTTGTCCACGGGCCAGTCCTGGAGATCCAAAAGCTTGTGGGCTGGGTGGGTGATGTCTGATGCTTACAGCTCCAAGTCCTGCCAACCAGAGCCTTGTGTTGAAGCCAGAGGCATATGTCTAGCTGCTCAAATAGGAGGCTTATTGCTCTGGGTTTTGATTTTTCCTGTGGCTAAGTACTCAGCAGTGAGGACAGTCCTCAGCTCTTGGCAGTAGCAGTAATCAGTGCCAACTGTTCCTGCTCCAAGTACTGGGTGTCACGACTCAGCCTCTAACACTGGCTAGTGTTACATTCTGTACCATGAGGATCAAGATCCTCAGTCCTTGATCCCTGGCAGCCCTCTGGAGCATCATTTGGTGACCTGGACCTTCATCCCCTCATCTTTGGTACCTCTCAGTTTCTTGATTTTTTTTTTTCAGTGTTACCTTCCCATGGCCTTTGCACTTGGCTGCCTTTTGGATGTCATTATTTACTTGTATGCAACTGTTGCTACCTTCAATGCAGCAACTGTCCTTATTATTTTCACTACTCTGTTAGGGCCACAGCATAGGTATTCTGAGTTCTGCCAACTCTAGCCATAATAAAACCCAACATAGGCAAGACAAGATTAGGAAGGGGCTTTTAGTGGGCCTAATGTTGTAAGAGCAGGAGCTTGTCTTGACTAATTTAAAGTAAAATAAGATAGACTGGCTATGCAGCCAGAAGGGACTGTAAGCCATGGGTAGAGTACACAGACTGGGTGGGTCTAATTTATACCAATCACCACAAAATTTTCTTTTTCATCAATGGCAGCCAAGCCGAGGTTTTAGCTTTCCTCTCTGTCAATCATAGGTTTTTTGCTGAGTAGGAGTTGTGTTCTTCTTTCCTTGGGCCTGGTTGATGACAGCCTCTGAAAGGTCATATCAAGCAGACATGGGGCTCTCCAGAGACACTCCAGGCCAGGTCGTCTAAAGTTCACTGGGGCTTGTCTTGCTTCCTGTGGAAGTTTCCACTGCTGACACAGGCTGTGGACTCCTACACCTCAGTCCTACACCTCAGCACCTACGGTTATACTGTCGCTCACAGCTGGAGTGCCGTTCTTTCTGGACAGCTCTCCATTCGAGGGTGTTAGGTATTAGTGAAGCTCTATGAAGCAGTCTACTCCCAACAGTTCTGTTTGTTCATGGAGAATCAACAAAAGGTGCTTATAGGAAAAGACCTCACGAAATCTTAACTAACATTCTTAACAAGACTTAACAGTGATTGACAATGTTTAACCCTTGCCCTAATACCCGGGGAGCGCTGAGTCTGCTGATCTGTCTCTGTTTAAAAACATTTGGCTCCTGTGTATGAAGTCATTTATACGATTCTTACCAACTGTTCACAGTACATCACAAGTCACACTCTAAACCATTTAGGACTCTTGTAATCTTTTGACCATAGCGACTCTTCTAGCTATCTACAGGTAGGAATAATGGTTAATTGAATGAAAAGCAACATCCTGAAGCTGTAAGCTCTGCGACCAGTGTCTCATCGGGTCTTGTGATAAGCCAGAGTGAATGAAAGGCAAGGATTCTACATGGATTATCAATTAAGTAAAAGCTAAAAATCAACAACAGGAAAGATTAGCAGTGGTTACTCATGGGCAGCTGGGTGACCCTCCAACCAAGAAGACCGCACAGATGTTCTGGAGGAGATGGAAGAAGGGCAAAGTATTTATTGGAACCGGTGGTGTCTTAACAGGATTCAGGCTCATAATTTCCTATGTGACTCAGCTGCCATTGCACAATCAATGCTTTGAAAGCCCATTTCCTCAAGACGTCGCCATGGTACTATTGCTGTGCCTTCCTGATCCACATTTTTTAACTCCTCTAGTTTACCAAAACATGTTTCAGAATGCTGTGTTTACCCAGTAGACAGACCACTTTATACCTCATTAAAAATGTCTTAAGAGCTTTACCACACACTCTGATCCACTTAATTTTTCTTTTCTCTGTAAGTCTGACTTAGCCGTAGGAGTCTGAGCCATTAGCTCTTCAGTATTTCCTGTGTTATTTTGAGATTTTTCAAAAGAAGCTTTGGTGGGTCACATGCTGAGGACAAATGTCAATCAAATCATTATTTTTTTGTTCAGGAAGAGCCTGAGACTATAAGAAACTTACAAAGTAGGGCAGGCAGGGAGTGAAGCTCTTACAACCCCAAAGGCAAAATCTCCAATCTAGAAAAGTGGATTCCTTTTCAACTGACAGCATGAAACAACCTTGAAAAAATAAACATCGTGGCTGAGATAAGTTTCCATCTCTGAAAGCTGATCTTCACTGAGAAACCAAGCCACAAATATGTGTAAGAGGCGATGGAGGCAGACTTCTGAAGGAATAGGGAACTAATTCTAAAATGTGTTTGCTCTAGTTCATGAGTTTTTGTTCACTGATAACTAATCTTTATCAAGAGGGAGGGGAACAATTGCTTTCATAGTCACAGTTGGAAGGGCATTATTCCTCACTTTCAAGATTTTATGACTAAGTTAGATCTCTATTATGGCTATTCATTAATAATCTACAGTAAAGATCATAAATCATATTCTTCCAGGGGCTTAGCTCTCCCAGGAAATACATATGCTGACAAGCACTGTGTCTGTTTACTCCTTTGTCTTCCTATGTTAATAAAATTTAGGATGTTGTCACTAGAAGCTGGTGTTTGGTTGCTAACATTCCTTTAGGGAATACACTATGTTTAGACAGAGTTTTCAAACAATCAGCATCCGGCCCAACCATCTGATAAACTGTAAGGCAGGAATAGGTACTTTAATTTTAGAGTAACTATGACTGATTTCCTCTCCTTGCAGGTCTGCGGTTTCTTGTCCCCAGGACCCAGTATTGAGAGAGAACAAGTTGCCACCGGACTTTGCACAGACTGAGGGAGAAAAAAAAAATGTGGAAGTAAAGAAGCTTTTGCTCTCAGAGTTATGATCTCATTAAGTTTCTTGGTTTAAGGAGCATGAACTTCTGTGTAAATAATTTAAAACATACTGAAAGAGTTAAAGTTTGGCTCTATCTGACAAACCATGCTGTTGGGACAACTTGTCCCAATAGCAGGGTGAGGGAAGAGCATCCGAGGATATTCAGCACAGAGCAAAGTTGTTTGAGGAGGTATATTCCAAAATTTGTGTTAGCTAAGTATTTCCAAGGATATTTGTGTCCATATTCGTTCTTGTTCTCACCCTAGATGAACACAGCATTTCCTTGCTTGGTGTGAAGAATTGAAGACCAACCAAATTAGACCATCACCTCTGACCTCCAGCTAAGGTTATTAAAAGCACAAAGATGCTGATTTATGACAAGTGTGTTCGCCCACATCCAACAACGTGCAGCCAAATGGTTGTGTGAAAATTCTAGCCTATTTTGTTCCTGTAGTGAGAAATCTTTGAAACCCAAAAGGACTCTTCTGAACTTCAAAAAGGTGTGATGGCCAATTGTTTCAGCTCCGGTGAGAAAATTCTCCCACGAGTTCATAGAACATGGTGTTATGATCTTAGAAACTCAAATGCTTTTTACACAGGATGTTATCCACTCACACGAGCCTGCCGCTGTGATGTGGGAAGTACTCGCTTCCAGGTTTGCAAGGATGGGGGCTGTAAACAGGATGCTGAGCGCCACCTAAGGACACAGTGCCTTTCCTCGGAGACACACCAGGGTGAAAGCTACGCATGCCGCGTCGATGAAGAAAATACTAAAAATGTTAAGCCTTTTCTCTTTTGTGTTTTACATATTTCATAAGTGACCCAATATAACATCTTCTGTGAAGTATTAAACATTGATAAAAATCTTAGAATAGCTTCCAGAAAGCTTAATACACAAAACAGCTTTAAAAAAAAAAAGGCAGTGCATCATCTTGTGATAGTTATTAAGTAAAATGATTTTGTGTGGTTATTTGAGTTCCCTTTAGATCTAAGATAAAAAGAACTTAGAATTTTATGTAGTACGTAGAAATTACTTTTTGATTAAGCACAAAGTTTTTATGTACCTTAGATAAATAAAACTTTAAACCTAAAACAACAACAACAACAAAAAAAAAACCCAAAAAAACCCCATAAAAACAATACTTTAAAGAAAGGAAAAAAAGGAAATAAATAGAATTGTCTGAAGGTAATGTTGAAGTTATGATTTAGTGGCATTGACTCGGCTATGACCATGAAGTTTTCAAGTATCTCACTTTCTGTCTTTTGGAAAGGTATACAGCAAACACGATACTAATAACTGCCTTTGGTGGGAACAGAAAGCTCAGGAAATCCAAAGGAAGACGTATGAGAAAGTAAATATGCACCTTGTGAACTGTCCTCTTGAGATCCTAATCAAAAGTGAGTAATCAACTGTGGTCATTTTGCATCCTTTAAAAGAAGGTAGTAAGTACTCTAACTTTCCAAAGAAATACTTCCTTCCCTCCAGTCCGTCAGACGGTTTATTCCGAACCTTCATCTCTGCCTCCACCATTTACGGTGGGATGCTTGCCCGGCCCTGCCACCTCCACACACCTCTCCTGGCAAACTCAGGACCGTGCTCCAGCATCATCTCACCCATGTCTCCATTCCTATTCTTAGTTGGCATTTGCTTTCTGCTTCCAGGTCTTGCTCTACATATTGTCGTCTTTTTCAAACGCCCTTTCAGCATGTAAGCAAGACCGTCCACGAGGAAAAGAAACACACAAGCAGCTGCTGCGCTGCTGTTCTGTAAGCTCTTCTGTCTTCCTTTTTCCTCCTCTGTTACACAGCCAAACTTAAGTCACAGTCATCCATTAACTCCTGAAGGCTCCACTCGACAGTGTACCGGAAACCCATCCCTGCGTCTTCTTGCACTTACCTTCTGCTGTAGTCAGCTCCTGTGGAGTCTGTCAGTCAAGGACTCAGAATTCAAATCGACGTTTCAAGTAGAGAGTCCTAGTTTGATGAGTTTTCTGAAACATTTGAAACTGCTTATCGCTCTTTCCTTGAAACTTTCAAGTCTCGGCTTTGAATCTGGTTCCCTTCTGCTCCTTCTCCTCTACCTATTGCTTGTAGATCCTGCATACTCAGCTGCGTTTGATCTCTTTATTGATTCCTCTTCCTCCAGGCTTTCTACATCCTGGCTGTCTTCAGGTATCTATCTGTCTTGTGCTCTTTTAGCCAGCTCAGTGATTTTACTCGTTAACTACCAATGGACAATTGTTGCAGCTGAACGGAACACAACGTTTGGATTATTTTGGGTAGTGAACAGTGAGAAAAGAAGCTGTGGGGGGACTGGTAGTTAGCTACATGGCTTTGTCACTACAGAGTCACCAGGAATCAGGTCTCAGATGAAATGCCACTGCGCACATACAACATTGCTCAGGTAGTCAGAAAGGAAACACTCTGTTCACTCCAATGGAAATACATTTTAGGGGCAAAAACTTACTTGAATATATGTTAGGTGTCATATGACAAATATGATAAAGATTGTTAAAAACAAAACAAAAAACTACAGGAAGCTGAAACAAAGATGACAAGGTTTGGGTGAGGCCAATCTTTCTATCAGGACTATTCATGTTGTGATCTGGAATGGTGTGATCTGCAATTTGTTTGAGAGAGAAAAACACATACCAACAGTGGTGTATAGACATGTCTAGAGCAATTTGGCCATGCTACAGTGTTCAAGACCATAGCCTAGATCGTTATCCTCAGGTCACTGGTAGTGTGGGTCCTATGGAAATCCTATGCACAGTAGAATACACCCATACACCCGTTTCCTTAGGAAAAGATAATATAGGGTTGGGGGTATAGCTCAATGGTAGATCACTGGTAAGAAAAAATAGTTTGCTCAGGGTCTTGGGTTTTGTCCCCAAAACATACACAAGCACAATGAACTTTAAAAGTCATATATTTAACTGTCACTTTACAGGAAAAAGTATCAGATTTGCTTTGGGAATAATTATGAACTTTAAAAATGCAATATCCTTTATTTCATTTCTGAATCAGCAAAACTGAAAAATTATATATGGGTCCAGTGGATTTTTTTTTCAAATATCTGAGATGCTGTCTATTATAAATATAATTAAAACAAAGCAATAGTTACAAATACATTTTCCTTGACATGTGGTGGTGAAGGCACATACCTTTAATTCCAGTGCTTGGGAGGCAGAGGCTCTTGAGTTCGAGGCCTGCCAGACCAACAAGTTGAGTTCCAGGACAGCCAGAGCTGTTACCCAGAAAAACCCTGTCTGAACCCCCAACCCCACCCTACCCCACACATTATTCTTGGCTACTAGTATAGTTGCCATCAATATAATCTTTAATAGATAAGTTAACAAGCAAAAATCAAGCTCATTTGTCATTAAAAAACTAAGTATTGAGGTCTAGAGAGATGGCTCAGGAGTTAAGAGCACTGACCTTCTAGAGGACCCAGGATCTTTTCACAGCACCCACATGGCAGCTTACAACTGTCTGTAACTCCAGTTGCATGGGATCCAATGCCCTCTTCTGGTCTCCACAGGCACTGCATGCATGTGGTGCACAGACATATTAGCAAACGAAACACCCAGACACAATGGTTTTTTTTAATAACCCTAAGTATCCATGCATATGATTTATCTAAAGTATAGGAATATGTTTTTATTTCTGAGAGTGACTATTTCATGAGAGACTTTTGCTTAGTCAGAATGGTGAATGAATAAAATGTTAGGCAAACACTAGTAATTCTCCATATTGTGTCATGCCATGTACACTTTGTAATGAACAGCATTTATAGTTGTGCATATGTATGTGTGTGTGTGTGTGTGTGTGTGTGTGTGTGTATTTGTATGTATGTCTGTAGAGACCAGAGGACAACCTTTGTCTGTCATTCCTTAGGAGCTGTGTCCTTTATTTTTGAGACAGCATCTCTCACTGGAGTGGAGTTCACTGAATAAGCATGGATGGCTGACCAGCAAGTCCTGGGCATGCTCCTGTGTCTGTCTTACCAGCACTGAGACTACAAGGGTCCCTGCCATGGTGTTTGTTTTTTTCATGAGGTCTGGGTGTGGGGCTCAGGTCCTCATACTTGTGTGGCAAACACTTTACTAACTGAGCTATTGCACTGGCCTCACATTTTTTTTTTTGTGTGTGTGCTTGTTTTTAAATCCACATTAGATTTATTCTATTAATTAAAATAAAGATGCATGTTTAATAGATTTTGTAATAAAAATTAACTTTATTTTGAGAATGTTTATTTCACTTTCCTATTTTTTTGTACTTCATTTTATTAAAATATTGGTCTGTGCTGTATTTTGGGAAAAGTGTAACCCTTGACACTAGAGAAGCATTTCTCTCGACGGG
This sequence comes from Peromyscus aztecus, assembly GCA_902168405.1. Classification (NCBI taxonomy): domain Eukaryota; kingdom Metazoa; phylum Chordata; class Mammalia; order Rodentia; family Cricetidae; genus Peromyscus; species Peromyscus aztecus. Next base: position 43,112 of record CABHPQ010001570.1, read on the forward strand.
CTGTCAGGGAGAGCTTGCAGAGAGGGATAGTAAGAGCACAGCAATTGTAGTCTCCAAAGTTTCTGACTTTCTGTGTTCATCCTCATCATTGCTACCTCATCTGGGACTCTGATCACTTAAATCACAGCATCAACAAAAAAGTGTATCATGCTCAGGGTGTTTCTTCCTCCTGCCTCTCTTCCTCCTCACATCCTTTGTCTATCTTCTGTATCTACGCTGACAGAAAGGAGACAGGTCATTCTCAAAGACTCCAAGATAGTCATTGCTTTTTATAAGCGTCCGAGTATTTCTTCTATGCTTCTTTCATTTTCTGAGTTATTATCAGGGGTCATTATATGCACACCTTTGCGTGCGTGTCTCTCTTTGTGTATGTGCACCACCGTAAACGTGTAAAGAAACACATACACATATGTGGAGAAGGAGGCTACTCATTATTGTCTGCCAAACTCCAAGTTTTGGATGGATATGTACAAGTACTTATATTTTGTGTCCACCAGCCTAGTGTATCGCCCTTCACAAGTTAAGTGCTCAATCATTGTTTCCTACTGACCACAACGCCATGGTAACATTGCAATCCCCTTCTACTGATTCTTTTTCCCTCAGTCTTTACTAAAGAATCAGGACAAGCTTATTAAAAGTCATCATTTGTGTTGGGGAAGCAGCTTTGGGAGCTCCAGTTATTGACTCAGCTACGATTGGATGTCTGTGCAAGAGCAGACCATAGTGGTCTGTCTGGTGGTGAGCTTGCCTGGTCATGTATACCCTGGGATCCTCTGCAGTTGCCTGTTTGTGACCTTTCACCAGCTTACTGCTGACTAGTGAACATTTTATTTTTACTAATTACAGAGCTCTTACACAGGATACTCAGCTCAGGCTGGAAGGGTGGCTCAGTGTTTAACAGTATTTGCTGTTCTATTGTGAGGACTGGTGTTGGGATTCTTGAATCCATGTCCAGTGGCTCATAAATGCCTGTAACTCCAGCTCCAAGGGATCCCATGCCCATTCCTGGTCTTGAAAGGGACCTGCATATACTTTATGAACACACATTCACACAAACATACACATAAATAATAAAAATAAAAACAATAAAACAAAATACTATGGGCAATCCAGACCTCAAACACCTGCCTCAAACTCAACAATTACTGCTTCATCAAGAACAATATCCAAGTAAAAAATATAAAAAGAGTGAGTAAAAGTGTTTATTCAATACTTGCAATGTGGTTTTGCCTCAGAACTTAAGACCAGATGAATCAATATGAGAGCTCACAGTTCTCAAGAAAACAAGAACCATCTCTGGGAAGATTGTTTGAATATACATTCATTGACTTTTCTGGGGCTTTAATTAATATGTATATATATATATAGTATATATAAATTTGTATATGTATACATTCTCTCCTAGAAAGTATATACACTTACAAAGAAACCATAGTTCTATTTAACACTATCAAAAATAAATGATCACACAATTATTTGCGTGTGGAGTTAGAGAACAACTTTTGGAGTGAAGTCTCTCCTTCCACCACGTAAATTCTGGGAATTGAATTCAGATCATCTGGCTTGGAGGCAAATGCTTTTACCTGCAGAGCCATCTTGCCTGGCATCACAATTCTGAAATCTAGAACTAATATGTTTAGCAATGAAGACCCAAATACCAATGGTTTAATGTTTCAAAATGTGATTTGCAGATCATTTGAAAATAGCCTCTTTTTTTTTAGCGAATGCGTTTCTGAAAAACAAAAAAGACTAGAATGGTGTATTGTGATCTGCATGGTTTGCTAGTGTCAGAAACTATGAATTTCATGACTCTCTATTCAACTCCTTTCTCATTCCTGACATGGCTCTCCTGGAAGCTGAGTTCATGAGGGTAAGCATTTGCAAGAGAGAAGCTTTAAGGAAGACATGGAGAAGAGGATGGTCATTAGGTTGTAAACGTTTTCAGTCAATCAAACCCAAACCAGGTTTCCCTTAATTCTTCAAACCTCATATATTTTAAGAAAATTTGTATCTTAGTTACATACTCTTTTACAACAACTGTTTAATATCCAGAAAGTCATTTTGACATTTTTATCTCTCCCCAACCTCCAGTCAAACCCAGATCTGAATTTATTCATTAGAAATTAACTTCAGGATCAAAGACAGAAGTTTAGTTTAAAACCTTAAATTGATTCTTCCTCAGCAAATGTTTAAAAGCTGGGCATGATGGCCATGACTGGATTCTTAGCAATGGGAAGACCAAGGACAGAGGATAGAGAGTTCAAAGCTAGCCGGGGCTGTGTAGCAGGAAATTCAAAACCAAAACAAACAAATAAGAGTTTTCCCACCTAGATAATATGTAAAATAAGTGAAGATTTTGCTCACTTAAGTATATTCAATAACAGGATCTGAGGTAATTTTCATTTGGGGAAATTTGAAATGCCAGAAATCTTTTGTTTTTCAGAAAGCAAAATGACCAATGCAAAACTGTCAAGAGTTCTTATGATGGTTTTCTATTTGGAAAGATCAGCTAAGTTCACTCAGTGTTCTCAGATACCAGTCAATGTTATATATACAGAACGTTGCTGTAAACCATTGGTTTAGCAGCTGGAGAGATGGCTCAGAAGTCAAGAACACATACTACTCTTGCAGAGATCCCAAGTTCCTTTCCCAGCAGCCATGCTGGGCAGCTCACATCCATCTGTAACTCCTGTTAGGAATCAGGTGCCCCTCTCCCACCTTCAGTGAGTAAGCGCCAGCAGCCACATCATCACCAAAGGCCCAGTGCGACATGAGTGCCCTTTAAAAAGTCCCCACCATCATAGCCTGCCCTCTCTCTCTCTCTCTGTCTCTCTCTTTTGTTCCCACTCAGAGGCTGCCTTTTGAGTCCCCCCTCAATAAATCTCTTGTGTGCGATCTGTTGCATGGTGTGGTTTCTACAGCATTCCTTACCCTCCCCCGCCCAATCTGCCAAGGTACTCTTCATTCCACAGAAACTCCAACAACTCCAATTCCATAGGCGCCTGACAAACCTTCTTCAGGCCCTCTGAGGCAAGCACTCATGTAACAAACTCACACTCAGGCACACATAGACATGTAATGAAAAATTAAAACTAAAATCTTAGGAAATGAATTGGTTCGTATTATCATGGAGGAAGTCTCAAGGTTTGTGTTGAGCGAGCTGGAGACTAGATACAGATTTCAATCTCATTTCCAAACATCTGCACAGACACACCCTGAATAATGACTAGGGCTAATTGCTGCATACCCCATTGCCTAGGCAAGTTGACACATTAAATTAACAATCAAAATATGTCCCAGCATAGCATTAGTCATTGGAAATGCCATGCTAACAATATATGCCCTGTTCTCCAAAAGATCATAGTCTAGAACAGGAAAGCAAGCATGCAAACAAAATTTTACAAGGTAAGGTAAAAAAAAAATGGAGTCATCCAAGGTGCAGAAGAAGGGTGATGTAAGAGTAATTAAGTCAATTGGGCTGTAAGGAAGTGAGTCCAGTGCCTAGTATGGAAAGAAGAAAAAAGAATAACAAATCCTGTTTTTTCTTTGTTATAGGGTGAATATATGGGTCAAATAAATTAGTAACACTATTTTAATTTATCTTCTCTGTGCTTGGTAGATTTCTTGACAACTCATTTTGGAGTTTAATAATGTGCAAAGGCCAGTTTGTAGTTAAGCAAAATAAAATTGGCAATGCTAAATGGCTTTTTTTTTTTTCTCATATACACTTCTTAGTGAATTTCAAATCCAAGGTCACTTTGTTGATTCTAAAGTCTATGTTCAGGTGGACATTAGTCTAGGCATGGCTGCACATACCTATAATGCTATCATTCAGTAAGCAGAGGCAGGAGGATCTTGAGTTTTAAGCAGGACTGCAGAGAGAGAGTCTGCCTTTGAGACAAAACCTAAAATAACGCAAAACTAAACAAAACCCAAACCACACAAGCATAGTCCATGTCTGTCTCAGTCTTCCACATGGTCTGATCATTCTGAAGCACTCACTTCAACATTTCAGACTTACTCCTGGGACAGGCGATGTCGCCGTGTGGCTCTACCTTTTTATTTCAAATGAACTTGGTACCTAGTATTTCAACAAGACATGTGTGTGGGACAATCTGGTTGACTACCGGCTCTGTTGGGTAAGAAGATTGCCACACTGCCATGGTCAGGCAAGGCAGGGTTCTTAAAAGGAAGAACGACAGCAGCACAGGAATGTCCAACAAAAATGTCAAGAGCACCTATTAGAAAGTGTACATGTAAGCTTCACGTACAGCCATGCTTGGAAAAACCGTCTCGTAAGTATAATGACAGAAGCAATAACCAAAGGAAAATCATAAAGAGTCAAGTACCCCTGAAAATGAGTGATGGTATCAAATGATGGTGCTCTTCATAAGATATCCCATTCCATTTCCACCCTTCTGTACTCTGAGTCCTGAGTGTCCCCACTGAAGGTTCTGTTCTCACCAGCACTGCTCAGCTGCCCTCCCTTGTCATTCAGTCCCTAAGCACATTCCCTCTCAGGCCACATAAGAGCCATCCAGGAAAGCAGCCGCTACCAACTTAGCAAATGTGCTTTTGAAAATAAAACGTAATCTTTTGTTAATCCTCCCAAACGCAATCTGTAGTTACATTTACCCACTCCTGAACATACACGGATTATAAATATACATGGATCTGAAAGTACATTTTGTGTCAGGAAGGAAGAAAATAATCAACACCTGTTCCAAAATGAGTAGCTTATGCGTGCAGAGACTGGCAGCGGGGGGTGGAGGGGGGGAGGTTGGTGAAGAAATCTGGGTCTGTGCTCTCACTGCAGAGTTACACCCAGCCACCTGCTATTGATGGGACAGTTCTAACTTATGCCTGTCATTTCTAACCAATGTTCCTTTCATTTCCTGTCCACTTCTCAGTGCGTGAGCCACTGAGATGGTGTTATTCCTATCTCCTATTCCAGACAACTAGAGGAGGTTGCCTGGGACTGCCCAGCAGAGGTGGAAGCCTGGGAGAAAGCCATAGCATTCTAATTTACCAGGGCTCTCTCTGGCTCTTTCTATGCTTTAGGTACCTCAGTAAGGGTCATGGGGTGGGCGGTGAATATGGGAAGGCGAATATGATAATACCGACCTCACGAGATTAAAAAAAATGTTGTTACTTTACTTTATGTGTATGTCTGTGACCTTGTGTGTGTGCCTGGTGCCCAGGGAAGTAAGAAGTGAGCATAGATCTCCTGGGACTGGAGTTTAGACTGTTGTGTGCCACCATGTGGGTGCTGGGAATAGAACACAGGTCCTCTAAAAGAGCAGCTAATGCTTGTAATCACTGAGACATTTCTCCAGACCCCTCATGAGAGTTTTGTGAGGACTGTAGCATCTTAAACAATCATCAGAACACAGGAAATACCCAACAAGGGCAACTGGGAGAAACTTCTGCCTAAAAGATGATCAACGTCAGGGCACTGGAAAATACTTTGAAAATGACTCTACAAACCTTCAAATTAACTGTATTTATTTTTAGAAATAAAAAAAAATAGAAGGCAGAGGAAGAACACAAGCAATCACTTCCTTTCCAGGAAGCAATTGATAGCAGCTGCAAACACTGTGCTCAGCTCAGATTCACGAAACATACCCCCACCCTAGGCTTTTCAAAAGTAGCCCTTAATGCTAACAGTGTCCTTCTTATGCAGGCAAGTCAATGGGAAATTCATGCTTAGAAAACTGGGTGCTTTGTGAGGCCAAGAGTCAAACTTTTGACTCCTGGCAAATGAGTCCTTAGGGGATGACCTTAAATCTATGGAAGCCAAGGGGAAAGAAATTGAGAACTATATTAACAATATAAGTGATCTTTTTTTCAAGCTCCATATGTCTTAGCTTAATTTCTATGACTTATTTTGTGGACTATATCTTGATATAGCGTGTTAATATCACAACTGGCCTGGTTTCCTGTGTGATCTGTCACTTCTGTTTCTAATGTTTCTGTGAAACCTTGCTTACTCATTGAACTTCTCCAAAAATTAGTTTTGTGTCTGAAACTTGGAAGTAATGACATCTTCCTGACAGCTAATGAGGATTTTTAAAGAAGCAACAATAGCAGAAATATTGAGCATGCTGTCTCAGCAGTCCATAAATATTAGAAGAAGAATAACCTAATAGCTTGCTTGCTTCTAATTCTGTAGTTTGTCAAGAACACATTCCTAAGAAGTATTTAACATTTTATCTTTTTTTGGGGGGGGGGTTGAGACAGGGTTTCTCTGTGTAGTTTTGGTGCCTATCCTGGATCTCGCTCTGTAGACCAGGCTGGCCTCTACCTCCCGAGTGCTGGGATTAAAGGCGTGTGCCACCATCACCTGGCTAACATTTTATCTTCGCGATGACAAAATCAAATGATCAAATGTCTTTTTGTTTTGGTTTTTTTGTTTGTTTGTTTTTTGTTTTGAGACAGTTTCTCTGTGTAGCTCTGGCTGTCCTGGAACTCACTCTGTAGATTGTCCTTGATCTGTCTGCCTCTGC
>CABHPQ010001571.1:7728-19208 GCA_902168405.1 Peromyscus aztecus
CCCCCCCCCCCCCCCCCCCCCGGGGCTTTGCATACAGCTTCTTGATTGTGACCACATCTTCATATCACCTTGGTAAGGACTCCTCCCTGCATCAAAAGGCAACAAGACTTTGCCAGCGCAGGTGTGGGCCTTCCAGCAAAGTAGCCAGAAGACACAGCGACGAGCATCATAACCCAACAGCCTGCGAGGTGGCGATAGTCCCCATGTCCGCCATGACTTTTCTGCCCTCCGCTTGCCTCAGCTTAGAAAGCTGAGCGTTCCCTGTGGCACTTTCATGGAGAACAGCAATGTGAAAAAAGGGAATGGGGAAGCAGGGCCGTGACAAAATGCTTTGGGAGGCTGGGCCTTGATTGTTGTTGTTGAGGTTTTGTTTTTGCATTCATTTTGGGTCTTTTTTTTTTTTTTTAAAGATTTATTTATTATGAACACAGAAGTGGGCGCCAGATCTCATTACAGATGGTTGTGAGCCACCATGTGGGTGCTGGGAATTGAACTTAGGACCATCTGGAAGAACAGTTGGTGCTCTTAACCTCTGAGCCATTTCTCCAGGCCCCAGTTTTGGGTCTTCTTCTCTGCTCTAGCCCTGGCTACTTCTCAAACCATCCAGCTGCCCCCAAACTCTTCCATTTGTGTTTTGACAAACACAGACGTTGTCTCCTGCCATCACCTCAGGCTACATCCAATTTCGCTCTGTTCACGGCCAGAGCTCTCGGAAAAGTTCTGTCTACTTCCTGGCATCTATAGGATAACATTTTGTTCCTATCCTCGTCATTAGCCAAAAGTAGGCCCAAGGAGAGGCCACTCTGTGTCTCTCTTCATGATTTTATGTGAGGAAGCAGTACCAGGAAATGTTCCCTGCTGGAAGTCTTGAGAAGTCACAGGTGGCCATCTTGGAAGCATTATACACTGAACTAGTATTCCAAACTCAATGGGACAGCCTCAGGATTGAACTGGAACGTTAGTTGTCGTAAGTCCTAGCAGTAAGGTGAAGATAATAGTATGGGCTAGTGCTCCTTGAAGCACACGGTGGGGACAATTCGGATTTTAAACAACTAAGTCCCTAATTCTTACCACCCTTGGAAGCTCTCCCCCCACAGGGCTGAGATCATAGAATATCCTCCTGCAAGGTTTTATCCTTTTAATGGCAAATTGGCCAGAGATAGATAAAATAGATGGACAGTGAGAGAGTAATATGCTGTGATGTACACAGGTTAAAGTAAACTGTTTCAACAATTCATAGAGAATCGCTATCATTATTCCCTGAACAGTTATACTCAGTGTTCCAGGTCTCAAGGACGTTGGCAAACCGGGATGGCTTCCAGACCCTCTCTCTGCACATATCCCTGTTTCTCAGTATTTTGTGCCCTGGCTAAGGAAAGAGACAAATGATCTAAGTGCAGAAAGTAGTAGCAGGAGCCAGGCCCCTCTTTTGTAAGGAGTTCTTCCCAGGCCAGACCACACAAAACTGCCACCCTCTCTATCCCCTGCAGATCTCTCGTCAAAGGAGGGGGATCTTGAATCACCACAAGTTCCCCTTGTAGGAAAACACTCTTTCCCATCTACCAAAAGGAAAAACAAGGAAGGGGACAGTGTCAGTGACAATCTGTTCCCTAAGTTGTCTCAGCTGTCAATTTCACTACATCCTACTTGTCCTTGGCTACCCCTGTCACTGCGAGCACCCTTTTTGTGGCCTCACTTAGGCTGCCTCCAAGGTTTCATTCTCCAGAATTGCCAGTCACATCCATCAGAACAGCAAAGGCCAGTTACCAGTTGACAAACACATGCATACACAAGTCCACATAGCAAGCATAGCTAAAATCAGTAATGGCAAAAGGAAGCATGGATAATAGAATGTTCTTGGGCTGGCAAGACACCTCGGCAGGTAAAAGCACTCGCCACACAACCCGGATGCCCGAGTTTGATCCCCATCTCTCAAGATGGAAGAGAACTGACTCCCAAAAGTTGTCCTCTGTTCTTGACATTTGCACATACCACACTTCCTAAACACACACACACACACACACACACACACACACACACACACACAGTACACCATACTTATCCAATTATGAGGATTTCACCTGATTCTCTTTGCAGTAGAGAAGTTTGCTGGTGGAATGTTTAAGACCATCTGGAAAAAAGGTGTGTGGGGAAACTGAGGACATGAATGGCTCTGTAAGAGGCTAAGTCATTTTGTAGATAGTAAAACAAAACAAACACAATAAATAAGAGAAATGTCTCCAGGTGGTTAAATTTCTTGAAGGCCAAGACCATATTTGTTTTATTTCACTCGTGTGTGTGTGTGTGTGTGTGTGTGTGTGTGTGTGTGTGTGTATTTGTATGTATTTTGGCACCTAGAAAAGTGCCTACTAAGTAATAGTGCTTGATAGTTATCTTCTGATTAGATGAATTACTGATTCAGTTTTAGTCAAATGGCTTGATCCTTATAAGTCAGCTTTATTTGATGTGGATTATTTTATTCTTATTCTCTCATCTTACTATTCATGGCTTTATTTGTTTATTGTTTATACACATAATCTTTGTAGCAGACTTTGAATTCTCTATGTAGCCAAGGATGACCTTGAATTTCTGATCATCTTGCCTCTACCTCCAGAGTGCTAGGATTATAGACATGTGCACCAAACTCAGTTTTGATGCGGTGCTGGGGATTGAACCATGGGCTTTGGGCATGCTTGGCGAGCATGCTACCAACTGACTTCCAACACCAGCCTCCATTTATTTATTGATTTTTAGTTGTCCACTTCACATATTCCACTCAATTCCTGGCGGTGGAGAACACCTTGGCTGTGTGCGACATAAAATAACTGGATCCCCTTAAATTGACCTGTTTATTTCAGGAGAGCTGAACAGTTTTTCGGCTTTTTTGTTTCTTGTTTTTGTTTTGTTTTTGTCTGTTTATTTGTTAGTTCATTTGAGACAAGGTTCCTCTATGTAGCCCTAGCTAACTAGACCAGGCTGGCCTTGAACTCACAAGAGATCTGCCTGCCTTTGCCTCCTCAGTGCTGGGATTAAATGCACGCAACACCATGCCCAGGTTGAATAGCTTTTTGAAAATGGCACCCTGCTCACTTCCAAACCCAGGCAGAGTTAAATGGCCTTCCCTCAGCCTATGCTAGCTGTGCCCAGACACTTCTTCCCAGCCTACCCAGCTCAGTTTTACTGCTTTTTTTTTTCTGGAGCTGATGATCGAACCCAGGGCCTTGCGCTTGCTAGGCAAGCGCTCTACCACTGAGCTAAATCCCCAACCCCAGTTTTACTGCTTTTACACAATTGTTCCTGGCCCTTGTATCGGAGGTCTCAAGGTACCCCATCTCAGCCCTGCCTCTTTTCCTGTATTCTGTCTTTCTAAGTGATCCCACTCATTCCCATGCTTTTAAACACCACATTTGCTAAGCTCTCCAGCCTTGATCTGCCCCGTGTGTTTCAGACCTACAGGTACTCAGTTTCCTTCTTGGACATTTTTGTTTGTTTTTTCAAGACAAGGTTGATCTGTGTAGCTTTGCGCCTTTTCCTGGAACTCACTCTGTAGCCCAGGCTGGCCTCGAACTCACAGAGATCCACCTGCCTCTATCTCCCAAGTACTGGGGTTAAAGGCATGCGCCACCATGGCCTGGCTCCTTTTGGACATTTTTATCTTACAGGGGAAATGAAGAAAACATTTTAGTAAATCCAAAATGAATCTTCTGATCCTGTCTCTTGTTACTGCGTACAAACAGTTCTATTCCTGACCTTTCCTAGAAGGGTATGTTGCACCAGGCAGTCTATACAAACTTACCTATGTATATTGTGTAGCATGAATCTTAAAAGGTTCTTATTAATAAAATCAAACCTGAGGCCAGTTATTGGGGTGAACACTGGAAGGTCAGAGAAATAGAACGAGCCACAGCTATCTCACCTCGCCGGATCCTCAGCTGGTCTAGTTTCCTCAGACTGGAGGCCTCTGAGTCCTAATCCAGAATGACTCTCAGCTGAGCTGCTGCTAGAAGCCTGAATGCTTAACCAGGCCCAAATGCTTCTCCAGGGCAAATGCCTCTCCAGGGCAAATGCTTCTCCAGGGCAAATGCCTCTAGTTTCTGGTCCTCACTCCTTATATACCTTTCTGCTTTCTACCACCACTCCCTGGGATTAAAGGTGTGGGTCACCACGCCTGGCCGTTTCCAATGTGGCCTTGAACTCACAGAGATCCAGAGGGATTGCTGTCTCTGGAATGCTAGGATTAAAGGCGTATGCTACCACTGCCTATCCTCTGTTTAATATTGTGGCTGTTCTGTCTCTGACCCCAGATAAGTTTATTAAGGTACACAATATTTTGGGGAACACAATACCACCACAATATTGAGTATTGTAGAAGCATCCACTGAACTGTTCAACCAAAGGGCCACTTGAGGTGCCAACTCACTTGTTTAGTCCACCTCCAATTCATGAGAAATTAGTCATGGGCACTTGTTTGGCTTGGCAGGGAGTCTTGTATTTGTTTACTTGCCTCCAGTTCTACCTGAGCACTCAAATCCGAGCTAACATCATCTCTTGTCTATGATGTCCTTGGGACCAGTGACCAGTCATGCTCATTGGAGACCTAGTCTCCCTGCCAAAGCATTAGCATCTCCCAAACCCAGAAAGCTGTGGTGCTCATGCTTTCTGACTTACTCAGTGGCTATGCAGCCCATGATACTTGGAACACAATGAAAGGTCTCCCCATGGATTCTACCCTACACTTTAGAAAGGTGCCTCCACTGTGCCTATCTAAACTCTCTGCCTTCCCCTACTGGCAGGCTCATATTGCGGCACACACACACACACTGTGTGCTGTCCTTCTTACTGTTCCTGAGACATGACAAGAGCTTCTCTGTCCTGTCCTAGAAATGGCTGTCACTATATATAACCCCAGCCACCACTTCCTGTTTTGTTCTGTTTGGTCTTGTCACATCACAAGATCCTATATACGTGTGTGTGTGTGTGTGTGTGTGTGTGTGTGTGTGTGTGTGTGTGTGTATCTACATATATCTATATATATCTGCATACCTGTTGCAGAAAAGTAATAACTGTTCACTTTTTCCCCTTTTCCCTAGGATTTTACATTAAAAAAAGAATTCCAACTCCCTTGTGTTCCCCTCTGTTGCCTTCCACCTTCCTTCTTCCTCTCATGAGCAACAGGCATTGTTGGCTGCATGCTCTATACGCATTTTTCCCTTCCTTATTTCTAACACAGCCTTGACTTTGTTCAAGCATTTATACACCTCCTTCTCCCACCTCTGCCCCTTTTTCCAAGACTCCCATGAGCACTGGCAAAGGTCAAGTACAGCCTGATGGTGGCCACTGAGGGATGAAGGCAAGAGACTAGGGGGCTGGTTTCTGTGGGCTCCACAGTGCCAGGAAGCCACACCTCCTTCTAGAGGCCCTTCCCCTCCTATCTGCACTCAGAGGTTTGTCTTTTGAGAACTGGGTTGGGCTGGGACAAGCAGGTTATCAGGACATCTAATCCAATGCCAAAGGCACACAGTAGCTGGTACCCTTTCTGTTCAGTCTTTATCATCTGCCAGCTGCTTATCTTGCAACTACTTACTCTTGACTAAAAACAATACCAACATCCTAGCCAGAAGGAAGCCGGACTTCATAAACGCCTCCATGACTCTTAAACAACAAAGAAAAAAAAAAAAGATTTTTTCCTTCTGTTGTTAATTATCCTTTTTGGCTAGTGCATTATTTTACCATGGTGTATTACTTTACTGTGGTTGTGTATATGTGTGTCTAAAGTCCATGTTATGAAAGCCTGACCCAAAGGTAAGTCTCCATTTGGATGTGGCATGTTAGGAATAACCTCTCCAAACTGATTTCATGGTTTCCTTTTTCTGCTTACAGGTTGCAGCATGTTTACCTTCCTGACATCTGTCACTGCGGCCATCAGCGGCCTCCTGGTGGGTTATGAACTTGGGCTCATCTCTGGAGCCCTTCTTCAGATCAGAACCCTGTTAGCCCTGACCTGCCATGAGCAGGAGATGGTTGTGAGCTCCCTCCTCATTGGGGCTTTCCTGGCCTCCCTTACTGGAGGTGTGCTGATTGACAGGTATGGAAGAAGGCTGACCATCATCCTGTCCTCCTGTCTCCTAGGACTCGGAAGCTTGGTCTTGATAATGAGTTTGTCCTACACAGTTCTGATCATGGGACGCATTGCTGTAGGGGTTTCTATTTCTTTGTCTTCCATTGCCACTTGTGTGTACATTGCAGAGATTGCTCCCCAGCACAGAAGAGGCCTGCTTGTGTCACTGAACGAGCTGATGATTGTCATTGGCATTCTTTTTGCCTACATTTCAAATTACGCATTTGCCAATGTCTCCAACGGATGGAAGTATATGTTTGGTCTTGTGATTCCCCTGGGGCTTTTGCAAGCCATTGCAATGTACTTTCTTCCTCCAAGTCCTCGGTTTCTGGTAATGAAAGGACAAGAGGAGGCTGCAGGCAAAGTTCTCGGGAAGTTAAGAATGATCTCAGACACCACCGAAGAACTCACTTTGATCAAATCTTCCTTGAAAGATGAATATCAGTATACTTTCTGGGATCTGTTTCGCTCCAAGGACAACATGAGGACCCGAATCATAATAGGTCTGACACTGGTATTTTTTGTACAAACCACTGGCCAGCCAAACATACTATTCTATGCATCAACTGTCTTGAAGTCTGTTGGCTTCCAAAGCAATGAGGCAGCTAGCCTCGCCTCCACTGGGGTTGGAGTGGTCAAGGTGGTTAGCACCATCCCCGCAACCCTCCTTGTGGACCATGTTGGTAGCAAAACCTTCCTCTGCATTGGCTCCTCTGTGATGGCTGCTTCACTGTTGACTATGGGCATCGTGAATCTCAACATCAACATGAACTTCACCAATATCTGCAGAAGCCATAGTCCTCTTAACCAGTCCCTAGAGGAGCCTATGTTCTATGCAACAGGGAACCTGTCAACTAGCAACAGCAGTCTCGGGGAACACTTCAAAGGAGTCACTCCCCACAGCAAGGGCTCATTTATACCCGTGGGAAGTGGCATGGACCAGAAAGGGGAGTTGACCTTCACATCTTTACCAAATGCTGGACTGAGCCAAATGGAGCACCAGATAGTCACAGACCCTGCCGTTGTCCCAGCTGCTTACAAATGGTTGTCCTTGGCCAGCTTGCTTGTTTATGTCGCTGCTTTTTCAATTGGTCTAGGACCCAGTAAGTACTTCATTTATTCCTTTGCTCTTTCCCTTGGTGATTGTTTTGCACTGCCTTTAATCAGCTCGAGCAATCTCCTCAGAGTCTTGTCACATGTAAGCACAGGAAGCAAACGAGCATGCTAGTGGCACCTGATGTTCTGCAAAGGAGGCAATGTGCCTCGTGTATACTTGCTTCTGAAAAGCACAAAGCTCATATTTGTTCAAAGCATTAGTTACTCATCACTCTTCTCATCACAGGAGCATACTTTAGCACAATTGACCAGGGGTGAATCAGATCTGGGAAGAGATTCATTGTTTTATGAATGCAACTTTATTGAGGTTGCATTGTATTCCATGAATCTCTTTATGGGTGGAAGGAAAAACAATTAATTGTTTAGATTTTCTGAAAGATACGATGATCGATGCGTTCCAGTAATAATGAATAAGAAGTGAACTATAAGATGGGAAGAATAATTTATTTCTTTGAGTAAGTTTTATTTACTAGGGCAATGTTCTGGGGGAATTGCATGCACTTTTATTAAATGGGGGAATGAATGTGTAGTTAAGTCCCATACAACTCAATCCAAGTTAACAACTTACAGGGACCTACCTGCAAGCTTCTTTCATTTTCTAGACTTGGACTGTTCAAACTCAGAGCTAAGATAGTTTGTTTTGGTTCTGTAGTCTTTTGACTCACAAGAAGTCCCAACCATTTTGTAGGGAGGTGGTGGAGGGTCTTTTGTACAGGTCACTAGGGAAAAAAATGCTTAAAATCAGGGGTAGTGTTTCTCTAACACTCCTATCTCCGATTCCATCATCCTCCGACTCCATCCCTCTCCTTGCCTCCCTCTCTTTCTCCTCCCTCCTACCCTTCTTCAACCCTCCCTTTAGTAGAGTTAATTTTGAAACTAACTATAAGGATCAAGGTGATAAATCTTCTCTAGTAAAGAGAACTGTTGACAGTCCCAGACCAAGAGGCATGCATAGGCTCCCTGTTGAAGAAGGGATTCTGTGGGGGAATGTCGGTCTCCGGCACCATGTGGAGGAGCCTCTAGAAAGAAGGCATGCTCTAGCCATCCACTGCTAACTCAATAACTATGTATTCAGGTGATGTCTGTCAGCGGACTTGATTTTTACTGACCAGGAGCCATGCTTGAAGCTGGGAAGTAGTCTTGAACAGGCCAGACCTTGTTCTTATCTTCCAAGAGACTGGTGGACTAGCCTATGGTATAGGCCCTGTGTTGGCCTCTTAACATCAATCAGTAGAGTTGGCCTGCTTGATCTCCGACAATTAATACTCTTGAACTTGCTGCTTAGCCTCTCCTGCCCCAATCCTATTACCTCATTGTTTAAGTTTTACACCTACTTCCAAAATATCAGTTTCAAGATAGGATTTTTTTTTTCTTCAAATTCCAGACAGGAAGGCAGGGATCTGGTAGACCCTGCACTGTGCCGAGTCAGCTGAGGCAATTCAGGACTAAGCAGCTGTAACTAGTTTGGGTAGCCAGGAGGAGGCAATCTTCTGGCACCATAGTTGTAGCATGAATCTTAAATGGTCTTATTAATAAAATCAAACCTGAGGCCAGTTATTGGGGTGAATGCTGGAAGATCAGAGAAGCAGAACAAACCACAGCCACCTCACCTTGCCAATTCCTCAGCTGTTCCTGTTTTCTCAGACTGGATGCCTCTTAGCTGAGCTGTGCTGCTCAAAAGCCTAAAAGCTTAACCAGCCTAAGTTCCTGGTCCTCACGCCTTATATACCTTTCTGCCATCACTTCCTGGGATTAAACGTTCTTGTTACCATGCCTGGCTATTCCCAGTGTGGCCTTGAACTCACAGAGATCCAGAAGGATCTCTGCCTCTGGAATGCTAGGATTAAAGGCGTGTGTGCCACCATTTTCTGGCCTTTATATCTAGTGGCTGTTCTGTTCTCTGACCCCAGATAAGTTTATTAGGGTGCATAATACTTTGGGGAACACATACTACCACACATAGGTAGGTAGATTTCCCCATATATGCTGTGAAAGGGCAGAGAGAGTAAATATTACTATGCCCTAGCCTCTGATTATTCTGTCTCATTCTTGATCCTGATTATTAAGACATATATAGCTTGTTTTCAGAAAGTTGTTCACCCATGATATACTTATGTGATGGCTCTGGTTCTTAACTAATGACAGTAGGTGAAGCATCATTTTTATTTTTATTTTTATTTCAAGAAAGGCTTCATATTCTACAGGAGAATAAGGTATGAGTGTTGTCGTATACCAAAGAACAACTTGACCTTGTTTGTAATTCTTTTCTGTATAAGCAAGCACAGTGAGATGTGTTCATCTGATAAACATTACATGATGGTTATGGATCTACTGGCTTTCTTTGCCAGAATCTTTTGTCTTCTATGTTCATCATGAAACTAAAAAAATGTTTCTTTTATATAGCTATTTTTTGATCCAATTCTTTGAAATATCAAGGGTTACCTTAGAATCTGAGAAAAAAACATAAAACAGGTATGCCCTTATGGTTTTAACTTAGAGACCCTCTTCAGTTGAAAGAGTTGATGCTGTGGTTCACAGTATCGTAAGAGAGTCGTTGATCTTGAACTTTTGGAATCAACTTATGTAGGGAGTGGAGAAGCCCTGAGTGAATGAAGTTCTGAATGAATGTGTATTTTGACATGAGCAAGGCCTGTCTAGGGCACAGATACCAATAGCCCATGGTAAACTGTCAAAGCCATTACCCATCTGGGCCAGGCAAAACTTTCCTTGGAAGGCTGAGAATGTGTTTATGAACCATTGATCAGTGTGTGTGATGCCTAGCTACTGCAGCTTCTTCCTCCCTGATGGTTACAGCCTGGGACTGCTCACCTTCAGAGACCCCTACAAGACTAACTAATCCTCCCCTGCCCCACATCCCGTACATAACAAACATCCTGGGATTCCAGGTTGCCAGTGGTTACAGAACCTCTGCCCAACTCTGGTCCCAGCTTCATTGTACACGTGTCTGTGTGTCTGTCTTTTCTTCTTTTTTCTGCTGCCCCTGGCCAGGGCTCAGGGACCCAAACCACTCAGGACATGGACAAACCTATTCACCAGTAGAGTCTTTTAACATCATGTCACCCTTCTGTCTAGATTTTGGGACATTTTGAATACAGTACATTCTCTATCCCAGCTTGTCACTTACTATCTTATTGTATTAGAACAGAGGTCCCCTCTGTAGGAAATCCAGTTTGATTTTGGAAACAATTAGAAGGTCCCTTGTTAGTTACCTTCTATGTCCCCTTAAAGGGCGCTCTGCTCTTTTTCTTTTTAAATGCATTTTAAACTTAGTGTTAGGTACTGGATGTGAAGGGCTACCCCCTCCAGTAGCTCATATGTGGAAGGGCTTGGTCCTCAGCTGGTGGATCCAGTTTCCCCTTGGTCTTGATAGTAAATGTTAATGAATTAGACGGCTTTCCGTCACCGTGACTAACTATCTGAGATCAACTTAAAAAGAGGGAAGATTCTTTTTGCCTCATGATGTCTAGAGTTTTCCGTCTATGATCATGTGTCCCTTTGCCATGGAGCCAATGGCGAGGCAGTGCATAACAGGACCAACAGTGCACAGCCGAGGGGAATTCTCTTCATTGACACAAACAGAAAGAAGGGAGGAAGCAAGGGTCATAACATCTCCTTCAACGTGTACCCGCTCAGGCCTAGTGGCTTTCCTAAGAGGGTCTATCACTTCCTAATGGCACTTCACTGTAGGCTAGAAGTAAGCTCTCAACACATAGGCCTTTAGGGGACACTCCGAACTCAGACACAGCAGTCAATTATTTTTAGCTCAGTCCCTTCTTTGAAGAGGCATTGGAAATAAGAGTGAATAAAAATAGTCTATCATCCTTTCATTGGGCTGTTAATACAGCCCCCCACCCCGAGACAGTCTCTCTCTTCTGAAGTTCTGCTATAGGTAGGTAAGTGTGTGCCTTTTTTAAGGCTAAGCTGCTGGGGGGGGGGGGGAAGGATAACGATTTTTTTTAAAGCCTTTGATATACATTTACTTGGATAACTGAACGTTAGAAAATATTGAACATGTGCATCAGTTAGAATTCAAGTTCAGCTGATAGAGCAAACCTAAATAATAATAAACAAGCTAGACATTCCTTCTTCCTCCTCCTCCTCCTCCTCCTCCTTCTTTTTTAACTTATCAGCTGGAGCTGCATAGTTCTGGGTGCTATGGGGGTGCCCAGGGCCAGGCTCTGGGAGCCTAATATAGGGTCTGGTGAAGCTGTAGGCTCCTCCTTTG
>CABHPQ010001571.1:19608-31336 GCA_902168405.1 Peromyscus aztecus
GTGGTGTGTGTGGTGTGTGGGTGTGTGTGGTGTGTGTGTGTGTGGTGGGTGTGTGTGTGGTGGCTGTGTGTGTGTGTGGTGTGTGTGTGTGTGGTGGGTGTGTGTGTGTGTGGTGGGTGTGTGTGTGTGTGGTGTGTGTGTGTGTGTGGTGGGTGTGTGTGTGTGGTGGGTGTGCATGTATTCACATGTGCTCTTGCGTTCTTGTGTGTGAGTGCTGGACCTTGTGTGCCACATCATTCCTGTAGAGGTGAGAGGACACCCTTGGACGGCAGCCTTCACCTACTTTCTTTGAGACTAGAGTCTGTTGATTATTTTGCTGTTGCATATGGCAAGGCATCTGACCCATGAGCATCTAGGGATTCCCCTCCTGCCTCCACCTTGCATCTCACCCTATGAACACCAGGATTGTAGATGCTTTACCCAGTGAACCATCACATACCTGGCAGAAGCTGAAGAAACAAAGATTAGGGAGAGGGAAAGGAAAAGATTTAATCAGGGCCCCTGGAGGGGAAGCGCTGGTAGAGACATCAGTGGAAGGCGGTGGTCTTTTTTTTAATCATGGCCCGGAATATCTGCAGGGCAGAAGAGAAGCTTAAACCAGAGTAGACAGAAGTTAAATCTACTGAACTTGCCATAGTAAACTAGGAATGTGTGGGAGGGAACTGCAGCCTGCTCTCATTTCTTCCCACATCAGTTCTGAGGACACTGGCCATCTGCAGAGAAAAGGCTGTGTCTCTCCTGTGCTTGGCTTTGGCCTTAGAGAAGTTTTAATAGCAGATCTGGGCAAATTCCCTGTTTCCTGCTATCAATAAGGAGACCCGTGGTGTCATGTGGCGTGGAGGCTAAGCCACAGTGGTATTGAGGGCCTTGCACCAAGCAACAAGCTCGGCCTGCGGTTTTACTTTGTGCTTCCAAACTCATGCAGATTTGTCTTCCTGAACACTATCACCCAGGACTGCGTGGGGGAAGGGATTCTGGGAAATGTAGTCCCATCTTAACTAAAGCGCTGCCGCACAGAATCACCATAATATAATCTATGGACTAAAAGAGAATACATGTGACTATAGAAAAATGTATTTCAAAAGGTTAAGGATCTTGAATTTAACCTTTTGGTTTGAGAGGCATTTTAAAAAATAATCAAGACATTAATTATCAATATGTATGACTAGCCTTCATTCTGTCCATTTTTATAAAACAAGGTGAGGTCATTTCATTAATATCTCACGGTTTCCATTTCTTTAGCTAGACAACCAAGAGATGTTCTTGACTAACGCACTGTGAAGGCGTTTGTGTTTGCTTTCTCGGGTTGTTAATTATCTCTCTTAAGTCGATGGGTCTCACTCATCTCCAGTTCTCTGGTCACTCATGGCTTCCTGTTCCATCTTGTCCCCATGGGTGTGAGACTTTCCTACTTCAGGGCCTCTCCACCAGCCAAACAGGGCAAGGCCCAGGCTGAATTCTTTTTCCTCGTACATCAGGGCCTACCTTCACTTCCCCATTTTGTTCCACGGGGTTGCCACACCTGCAGCCCAGCTCTCAGGGTTGATTCTGGAGGTGTTTCTTAGTCCAGTCAGTGACCAAATACATGGGCTTTCCCTCAACAACCGATCTTGTATTGATTGATTTTTTTTTTCCTATTTCTGCCATCTTGCCATAGCCCTATGTTCTTTTTTTTTGCAGGGGTGGGGTGGTGGAGGGTGGTGGCGGGGGAGGGTTTCAAGACAGGGTTTCTCCATGTAGTTTTGGTGCCTGTCCTGGATCTCCCTCTGTAGACCAGGCTGGCCTCGAACTCACAGAGGTCCGCCTGGCTCTGCCTCCCGAGTGCTGGGATTAAAGGTGTGCGCCACCACCACTGTCTGGCTAGCCCTACCTTCTTATTATTAAATTACTGAGAGTATCCGAGTAGTTCCATTCCAGCTCTTGCTCACACCTGTCCATCATCCTTGCATGCTGACTTCATACTGTATCAGAGAAATCAACTGCTTTCTGAAAAGAAGATAGTAAAATTTTTTTTTCTTTATGGAAAGGAAGTAAGAATCTGCAAAAGATTCCGAGGTCACACAGGTTAAGGTCTATAGGCCGAGGTTCCTTTGGCTCATTCCATACTCTCTACCGTGACTTAACCCATTCCCGAAAGGGAGACTCAGTTTCTCGGGGCCTTCCATCAGCTCCCTGAACTGTATCAGTGCATCTGTGTTGTTAGCTACATTGGAGACGAAGGCACCGTACTCTGCCGCCATCTTTCAATCACACGGAAGGACACTGAAACTCCACACACAAGCACAGTCAGTGAAACGCACGCATTGCCTGGTGAGGCGATGTTTCTTCACCCATTAGGGCTTCTTTATTTCCCACTCTCCCCCCACCTCTAGTCAAGAAACACAGAACACATGGAGTGTCTTCCCTCTTTACTCAATCCCAACCCTTCCTACCTTTGAGGCTTCCAAAAATCTCCTCTATGAATCCACTCGGATTCTCAAAAGGCCTCTGTTTGTATGAGCTATTAATGTCTCGTGTAGAGTTACTCAGTTCCAGGACACAAAGAGTCTGAGTTAAAAGGTAGAAACCCTGAGTTCTAATCCCAGACCTTTAATTTATTGATTTACAAGCCATTTTTCTACTCTCAGTTGTTTCTAGTCAGTGGGCAGAGTAATGTGGTGTCTGCTAGAGAGAATCGGTGCATGCCAGGTGAACCAATTCATGCCAGGTGAGCCAATGTGTTCTGGATGCCACAGAGCACAGTACTACCGTGATGTGACAGCGTGTATCACTTCTGTACATTCCTTTTGGTTTATTAATTGGAGAACAGTTAGTAGATCATGTGTTCCTGGAAAAAGAAAATATGGGTCTTGTGTTTTTTCTTTCTGTCCTTTTTATGTGAGTACCTTATTCTGCTTATAAATCATGCCAGGTCACATTTGGACGGTGAAGGGAGCTGGGAAAAGACATTCAAACTAAGATGTAGCGCAGCTCAGAGTCAGCTCAAGTGGGTGGGTGAAGGACCCAATAACTTAGGAATGCTACTCAGCCAGAGCGAGTCCTCTCGCTGCCAGACACCATCACGAGGCTTGCTGCAGAACAATACATCACTTGGGCATGACTTTCAAAAATCTGTCTGCTTTTTGCCTATAAGAAAAGAAGCTGGGAGACAGTCATGCTCAGAACCAGCTGGGAGGCAGCTAGGGCATGTCTTTTGTTAAGTCCCAAAGAGCTGGACCCAGAGTTCTGAAAGTCATCCTGGATTTCCTTGGGCACCTTTACTTTTGACCACAACATGGAGCAGTTAGTCTTTTTGAGAACTTCTAGGTCCAAAGTAGTGCTGCTGGATGGGGAAGCTGACGATGGAAGGCGCTTAGGGTGCAAGAAAGGAATTAACTCTCTCACCCATCCCATAGTGTCTAACTCAAAATGGCAGCTCCAAGGCCTGGCTTGGGTGTGTCACATGGAAGACTGGGTCATGCTGTGACAGAGGCCAGCATCTGAATCAACCTTCCTGACACGAACAATAACATCCCACTGTGGCCTGGGGATAGAGATTTTCCTAGTGTCTTTAGGAGGATATAAAGAATTGTCCTTTGGTGGCACATGCTTTTAATCCCAGTACTCAAGAGGCAGAGGCAGGCAGGTGGGTCTCTGAGTTTAAGGCCAGCCTGGTCTACAGAGTGAGTTCCAGGAAGTCCAGGGCTGCAGAGAGAAACCCTGTCTAGAAAAGCCAAAATATAAAAAAAAATTAAAAATTTGCCCTTTGTTTATTTTGCAAAGAGCTAGCAACTCATGTCTATATCCATGCTGTGGTTTCTTTTTCTTTCCTAAAGAAAATATGCCATAGGGGAATTCCATTTCGATACTCAAAATCTTATTGTAGAGCTTTGGCATAAACTTCGAGAAGCAGTTAGAGCTTTAAAAATGTTATTAGGAGCGAGCTTTTCATACCAGATTTGAACACATTATAAAACGTATTAGGCCGGTGTGATTATTGCTCAAGTATGGAGTTTGGAGAGTGTATTACTTGTAAAACAAACAAATCCTTTGTATAAGTAGAGGTGTAAAGGGGAAAGCACTTGCTGTTCTAAAGCAACATTGAAAGGAAGATTAAACTATCCTTATTCAATCTTCTTAAGTATGAGTTGGCTTAGAGCAACATTCTTTAATTACATTAGATCATAGCGTGGCTTTCCTCTGCCAGGAAAGTGCTGCTATTCTTAGGTTAAAGTGGATGCCCCGAGTCATTGCGCCCTCAGCTCCT
Organism: Peromyscus aztecus; assembly: GCA_902168405.1. Classification (NCBI taxonomy): domain Eukaryota; kingdom Metazoa; phylum Chordata; class Mammalia; order Rodentia; family Cricetidae; genus Peromyscus; species Peromyscus aztecus. The sequence continues at coordinate 23,855 of CABHPQ010001571.1, forward strand.
CTCCTTCTCTAACGGTGAAATAACAAGGTTGCCTTAGGAGCTAGGATTTAGGAGGAAGGGACCTAAATGTGGCATCAAGTAATGCTGTGTCCTTCCTTTTCTGCACTTAAAATAGCATTCTGTGAAGGAGTCCACTGCCTTCGCCCATCTGCTGCTGAAGGGGTTCACAGGACAGAAGAGAGAGGAGCTCTTGTTCATGTCTGCGCAACTAATGCAAGATTCTTGCATGAAACTAAAACAGGACTCAAGCCCCACGGCCATTGTTCACGACACTTATTAAACAGTCAACTATTCAGGCCGTGTCCATCACTTCGACGTAGGTTCAGAGTCTTAACCCGACTTTCCCAGGGCATGCTCAAGGCGCTCCTGACCATCAGTTGAGCTCCTTTTAATTTCTGGGAATTTTTTAGCACACAATCACAGACTCTTGATACTATGAGAACATCTACTTCCGCTCCACAAGTAAAGATGAGCCAAACTCAGAGCCTGTTGTTATGATGTCATGAGTTCATTGGAGGTCATATCTGGGTAGAAACCCAGTCCTCCCTACAACACCCACTGGAACTTAGAAGCAAATATGCGTGGCTGTTCTTTTTTCTTTTTTGAGGGCAATATTTGTACATCTGTATTTACTAACAAATATCACTACAGAAGGGTATACAGCCAGCATACAATGTAACATATGTAACAATAATTTTTTTCAGTCCATATCTTCATAGGGTCACAATTCATTCTATGTCACTCTAAATGCCATCACCACAGTTGGCCCCTAATCCTGTATGGGTTCGGCTCTCTTATAATTGTATCTCCTAGACATTTGGTCCATCCTCCATCATACTTTCCTTTCTTAACAACCTGCTCACCTGACTCTCTACTAGTGAACTCAGATGTCTAGGTTTCTCATTCCATTCCTTGTTCACTCTAGAGCACGATCACCTCCCAGGAGGCACGGGTGGCTGTTCTAATCCAAAAATTCCGATGTCCATAAATTAATTCTCCCTTCTCTCGTTCCTAACTATCTTTTCACCAGGAGCAGATATAAGGAAGTTTTTCTTCAGGTCATATATTAAGTTAGGTAATAAGGTTGTGACTATCACCCTTCAACTAAACTGCCTTTGCATCGCATGGTCAAGTGGAACATCACACCGAAAACTGAATGACAGGTGACGTCAGAGCATCCCTTCTTATATGGTCTATCAACTCTGGAGTGCAAAATAGGCAGGAATAAACATACTGAAAAGGCCAAGAAGAGAAGGCAGAGGGAGAAAAGGGTGGAAACCCTTCATTCATTCATCCAGCAGGGGGATGGGGCTCAGCATGGCACACACGGCATGGGCCAGGTGCTGGATATTCAGGTGTGGATGGGAGAGGCCACGCCTGGCGTCCATGGAGCCAGTGATAAGGACAACAATGAATACATGCACAATACAGTTTCAGGGCAGAGCAGTGTTCAGTTTAGGTGGAAGCAAGAGCAGCAGACTCTAAAGGAGGGTAAGAGGAGAGGTGTCCTTGGAGGAGAGTTGCTTCAGGTAGGAAAGTACAGAGGGTGTTTCTGAGACCGTCCTATCGGGACAAGTTTTGTATAAAGCAGTGTGGGTATCTGGAAGAGGGAGTTTTCAGCTCGGATACATGATGGCAGGTCAAGTGCCCCCGAGGATGGACATGAGCATGAAAGATTAGGAGAATGTTAAAAAACAACAACAACAACAACAACAACAACAACAAAAAACCAATTGAGTCTGTACGCCATAGTGCTAGAATTTGAATGGGATTTTTGCCTGGGACTTCCTGTCTCAAGCTCCACAGTAGAGGAGTCTGGAGAAATCAACTCCTCTCTGAAATGTTCGGTTTGCTAACCTGGACAGTAGGCTGGTAGCATCCACCTCACCGTGTGGTGGTAACACAGCGAATGAAGTCATCTGTACAGTGTGTCCCTTCACTTAGTCTCTGGTGTGCAGGGTGGACTCGGGGCCGGTGGTGTCAGACTTCTGATTACGGTCTAGACATGAGAAGTTCCGACACTGCCAGCACTGATGTCAGCAAGCCCTTTGCTTAAGCCACCCAGGGACGGAACACAGGAAGTGCTCCATGGCTCACTAGTGATGTATGATGTCACCGCCACCCTCACTGTCCTTCCAATCTCAGTTGGATTGACTCTGTAGCCATGGACCTGCAGCTCTGGGAAGTGTGGCCCCTCGTGGATCACCTGTAGTCAAGGTTTCCTGGGAATCCAGACAGGTTTTACAGAAGATCGCATTGGTGAGAGTTAAAGGTGTAAATTCAGCCAAGAAACAAAATGTTCACTTGCCCAAGTCTGTGCAGTTAATTCAGACTCTCAGTGTGTGGCTCTGGACAAGTCCTCTGGTGTGGGCCTGATACACCCCGGTTTCCTGTGGTTGTGAATCAGTCCTGGCATCTAGAGAGGGCGGTAGGTGGGGGCCTGTGGCTCACATGGAGCCGCATGTGCATTGGGCCAAAAATTCTACTTCAATAAAAGTACTCAATTGAGGGTAAAAGGCCATCTCTAAAAATTTGATGTGTAAGGAAGGTTAAATTTAAAAATAAGGCCATTTTCAGGGTGCTAGAAAAAATGCTGATTTCCAAGTTTTTCCATTTTGTTCTCCAAGTATGAGACCTAATTCTCCTTTTAAAAGGAGATTTGAGTTTAGCAATATCATAGACTAATCGTGCTTACTTATTTATTATTTAAATTTATTAGCTTTTATTTTCCTTTTCCTTTTTAAAATTACACTTCTTTATATGTGTGTATGTATCTGTCTGTGATAGGGGGTGATGGTACATGCCATGGTGTATATTCAGAGGTCAGAGGACAACTTTTGGGAGTCAGTTTTCTCTGTTTACCATGTGGGGGTCCTAGGGATTGAACTCAGGCCATCAGGCTTGGTGGCAAGCGCCTTTACCCCTGAGCCATACTTACTTTTCCTTTCACGATTCTTGTAACTAGATGATGTAATGTGTCTCTATAAATCTAAGACCTTCTTTCAATTTTTTTTGAGACTGACTCTTACTATGTAGCTTAGACTGGTCTCAAATACATACCCTCCTGCCTCAGCTATCCTAATGCTGAGATTAATAGCATGAGCTACTGTGCCTAGAAATCAAGTATCTTAAAACTTGATGCAAAACAAATATTTGAGGTAAGTTCTTTGTAATTTTTTTTCTAAGGGAATTATGTGACAGTCTAAACCTGGAACTTGGAAAAATTCTTTTTTTTTCCCTTTTCTTGCTCACCTGATTAGTATTAGAGCTTGTAGACATATTTTAGTGAGTTATCTTAGCCTTAAAAATTGCATTCAATTCCTCTGGTCTGAATGGGAAAGTACAGTTATTAACCGTAATGAAAGACCTTTAGAGGAAGATCATCCCCTAGCCGCAAGTAATTAAGGTGTCAGTGACTGGAAAGGAGCTGTGGTTTTACCCACTTGCAAGCTAACAGGTTAGCCTGGATGTTCAGACAGGAGGTAAGACTCCTTGGTCAGAACATAAGGCTATTCATAGTAATAGTGAGGAGGATATCAGCGCTTACGGCAGAAGATGCCCAGGCTCCACAGGTCAACATGATTATATATAAAATAGCCACAGAGTTGATGGACCATCTGACAGAGGAACCCAGAGCTTGGAAAACCCAAATCTTTGGTAATAGAGACAATAAGCCAACCTGTTTTCTTCCCTGGAGGCAGTGTATTTATTTACTTCACAATAAAGAAAGCTGCCCCTTTCTTCACAGGGAGGTCATTTAACTGTGTAATGCAGCCTTAGGGAGGGGGTCTGTAGCAAAGATCTGTCAGAGCCCCTGCTCACAGGCATGAAGGAGTGCCAGAGACACATGGACAAACTGTCTTCCAACTCACTTATGTGAAAACTCAGATGCCCTCTTCTGTTTCCCAGAGTGCTTGAGAGCTTCAAGGTACCCTAGCCTAGCCTGTTGCTTTGTTTCATTGTTAGAGCTGAACCCGTGCCTTGGAGGATGGTATCAGCGGGAAGCAGAAGAGTCATCCGCCATGACAGTTCCATTTAGAGGTTAGAGCCAGCTAGCTCTGGCTCTTTAAAAACTACTGCTCATGTGATGCTTACACAGCTACAATTTATGACAATTCCAGGCATGTGAACAGCAGGTTCTAATTTGGAAGTTTCCTTCGCCGTTCCATGCCAAACCCATGCTGGGTTCAAGACAAAGGTTGACATTCCAGAAGTGCATCATGTGTTTCATAAGAGATCTTGATCAGCTCTGCATTTCCTCCTGGGCCCCAGGCCCCTAGTGTTCAGAACCATTGGTGTCAAAGGCTTTTCAAGTGCTCAGCTTCCTGCTACACTGTGTTGGTTGGATAAAAATAGGGCACATTACAGAAATTATTTTTTAAACAGTAGAATTTTATACTACCTAACATCAAATGTAGGTAGTATAGTAATATTCACATAGTGGGTGTGATAAGTGTCCTCCCTTTAATATCTTTTTTTTTTTTTTTTTTTTTTTGGTTTTTCGAGACAGGGTTTCTCTGTGTGGCTTTGCGCCTTTCCTGGAGCTCACTTGGTAGCCCAGGCTGGCCTCAAACTCACAGAGATCCGCCTGGCCCTGCCTCCCGAGTGCTGGGATTAAAGGCGTGCACCACCACCACCACCACCACCACCACCACCACCCGGCTTCCCTTTAATATCTTTAGAATGTTTTTTCCTTTCACATTTGCACAATGGTCACTGTTCTTTTCTCCCTAGTTAGCTAGGTTTATTTGACTGAAGTGAGTTATTTGGCCCTGGTTGCCAATGTATATCAGAAGCATTACATCTGCCTACATCAAAGTGCATTACAGAAGCATTACATCTGCCTAGTGCTACACTAACTTTGTGGGGGGTTTTCTGACAGGGGAAAAGCTTAAAGAAATTCAGGCATCTTTAGAGTTAGAAGATATAGTTGTGGGCCAGGCGGTGGTGGCGCACGCCTTTAATACCAGCACATGGGAGGCAGAGGCAGGCGGATCTCTGTGAGTTCGAGGCCAGCCTGGGCTACAGAGTGAGTTCCAGGAAAGGCACAAAGCTACACAGAGAAACCCTGTCTCGAAAAACCAAAAAAAAAAAAAAAAAGATATAGTTGTGATGCTAATGGAACCAAGAGTTCTCCACGGAGCCTCTGCACAGCAGCAGAACTAAACACACAGAGAAATGGCACCGTCCATTCTGTGACCATTAGCAACTGTGCACACAAGACATGTGTTTCACTTCCAGACAGTGCTCTCATTATAATCCTCTGTCCCGGAACACTATATCCTGCGTATCAGAGACATTAAAGAAACAGACTGAGGTTTTAACATTATCTTAATAAGCACAGACATTCATTTGTTACTTAACTGTTTTCCAGAACACATTAAGAATTGTTCCAGGGAGCATTTGGAGCAATAAAAAAACCACAGTAGTTCCCTAATTGTAGCATTTATAATGAAAGCAGTACAGTACAAAATATTACATCTACATACAACAATACTCCAAATGCCATGTCCCTCAAGCTCCAACTAGCAAAGAGAAATTCCTTGCCAGTCACTGCTTTTATATTTGTTTGTTTGTATTTTGAGTGCGGCTTCTGTCTTTTTAGGGTATATGTATCATACTCTACGAGGGTCCTCCAAGATACTTCAAAGGAAATCAGTTTCCAAAGCTTTGACTTTAAAACAACACATTACTTAAATTTTTTCCTTTCTAAGCCAGATACGGTGGCACATGTCTGTAATCCCAACACTTGGAAATCAGAGGCAGAAGGGTCAGGAGTTCAGGGTCATCTTTGGCTACATACTACACAAAACTCTGTTTTTTTTTTTAAAAAGCATAAAATAGGGGCTGAAAAATGGCTCAATGGTCAGGAATGTTTGCTCTGTCAACACAAGGACTTGAGTTTGAATCCCTAACATAAAAAGCTGAGTATGACTATGACTGTACCAGTACCTGACACCCCCGTAACATTGGTGAGCAGAGAGCGTTATTAGATCCTGAGAGCTGACTGGCCAGCCAGCTCCTCAGTTCAGTGAGCGATCCTGTGTCAAGGCAGTCAAGCGGAGGGTAGGGGGAGACGGCCAACATTGCTGTGGCCTCCACTTGCACACACATGGGCGAGTACACCCACTAACATACATGCTTCCCATGTACACACCATACAGAGTGAAAATAAATTTAAATTGCCCTTCCTATCTCTTTAGTTATATATAGTCTCCTATTGAAAGAAAGCCATTTATTACTCCATCAGAATTACTATTATTATATACTTGGTAAATAATAAAGCCGAAGAACACCAGCAAAAAAGGCACTTGAAAATATTATGTAGGTGTTGAGAACTGACTCAAATGACTAGATAATAGTCCTTTCATTTCCAGTGATTTGCTTTCAACAAAAAAATACAGAATGACCTAATCAAATTACCAGCTGACAGATCATCACAAATAACTTTTGTTAATTCAAAGAACTGAGTGACATTGTTAGTACTGAATTCCTTCAACTCACCACCTATTTTATTATTGAGAATAGTACATTTCATCTGTTTCAAAAGTAGAAACATAACATATCACTCTATAAATAAGTGACATTCTCCCACAGAAACATGATAAACAAAAATCTCTCACCCATCACATGAAGGTGCCTGCAATATATTTTCATTTTTGTGTTCAGTAATTTGTAAGCATTTTAAGATGCTTCAATCATGTACTAATTATGGTGTTAATACATTCAGAAAAAAAAAGCAAACTATCTTAGAATATGTAAAACTAAACTTTAATTCAGTTAAGTTCGTAACTTTTCCCACTGAAGAGCTTAGGGCTTTTGGCGAAAGCATTCTGGGCTGACTTTGCAGGCTTAAGTGAAAATATGCTTACGGGAAAAAGTTTCAAACAGGGATGGCATTAAGTCCTACTGGAAACATCTAGAAGAGTGATTGCTGAACAGGATAGACATTGCATTCTCTGCTGGTATGTAAATTGATGTTGAAAACAAGTGAATTATAAGTAACAAAAATACTTAGTTCTTCAAATTTCAAGTTACTTTTTAGGCTACATGAGTGAGAAAGGGTGAATTTGAAGCCCCAGTAACATAGCTCTTTCCTATTCTTTTTTGGTGCCTGGTAAAAAAAAAGGGGGGGGGAGGGGTTCCATTTTTTAGTGGGGCATAGTGGAGCACACCTTTAATTCCAGGACTTGGGAGGCCGAGGTAGGTGGCTCTCTGACGGTTCGAGACCATTGTGGTCTATGTAGTAAGGAGTTACATGGTGAGAAGCTATCTAAAAAGGAGGGCAGAGGCTTCATTTTAAGTTTAATTTTGTTTTAAATTAAGAGCCATTCTGTTTCGTTCCATTTCCCCTAACATACTTTCCCAAAAAATCATCCTGGTTGAATTTGATTAGGATTCCTTAACTGGGAAACATGGACTTTTTATTTCATTGCCTGTCTTGGTTTGTAATCTAAGCAAGTTCCAGATAATGTTCTCGGG
>CABHPQ010001571.1:37395-59582 GCA_902168405.1 Peromyscus aztecus
ACACACACACACACACACACACACACACACACACACACACACACACACACAAAGGCAGTGTATCCGCCAAGAGAGGATGGCCCAGATAGTAAGAGCCTGGCTCCTATGCTCTGTGAAGAATGGCTGGGAGAGTTCTGGGTATTTGATGTGGGTCCAAGGACTCTCAAAGAAAGGGTAAAGACACAGACAAATACTTGGAGTGTGTATCACCAAGACCAGGTCAGGAGGTGTGACTCACTGCGCACCATCCACAAGACAAGGCAGAACATCCTGAAAGGCAGATGTGGGGTCTGAGTAAGGGAGACGGTGTGGCAGTGAGGCCATGATCTCTCTGTGACTGCAAGTCTTCACACAGAATGAGGAACAAGTTTAATGAGATAACCTTTTGAGTATTACTAATTCCAACTAATTCTACAAGTATTAGATTAGGCAATCCACCTGGCAAAACCCTGCACCAGCAGCAAGAAAAGCACAGAGATAGGACTGATTACAGCTGCCAGAAAGAACTGCCCCGGAGCTCAAGAGATAGTTCAGCAGTTGGGAGCACTTGCTGGGCAATTATGATGATCAGAGTTTTGATTCCAGCACCCACTTAAGAAGCTGAGCATCTGGCACACACCTGTAACCCTAACTCTGAGCTGGGGCAGAGGCAGAAGGATCATCGGGGCTTGCTGGCTTCCATTCTAGCTGAGAAAACATGAACCGCAGGCTCTGGGAGAGACCCTGACTCAAAGGAATATGCAGAGAGCAATAGAAGATAAGCCCTGAAGCTTTTAGACCTCCCATGTGCACACCCACATCTTAAAAAAGAAATGGCTTTGTCTTCCTCCTTCTTGCTCCTCCCCACCTCAGCATAGCTCACCCACGTGTGGTTACTATGCTTAGATCCTTCCACACTGAAGTTATAAAAATGGCTTCAGTATATAACTACTCAAGTCAGTTTTTCCCCTGACCAACTGTGATTTGTGGCTATAGCTGTGAAGGGCTATTTGCAAACCCTGCCTGCAATTCGTCCACGCATGTGTTTAAAAAGAGCTAGATACTTCTCCACTGTCCCCTGTCATCCTGAACGTTTGCTGCTGGTCCACCTGAATGGGGTCATGTCTAGCGTAATGTACCTTGAACCTGGCCAGTGATTAGACTAGAAAGGGATTATTACATCTTTGTTTAGAAGTGGCCAAGAGAGCTGACAAGTGAAATCCATCAAAATGTTGAGGATAGTGCTTCTTGCTGATAATATCTTAGCCAGCAGATTTCTTTCACTGGCCCCATTACCATGTGTTCGGCTGGACCTAGAAGGAAGCTTTACAAATATGTTGCTGGCTATTAAAAATGGTGAAATACTGCCAATGTAAAATAGATTGATTGAAATCAGAGTAAAAAGGATGAGCTCATTTCAAGAAAAGTCCACCTGTACAAATGTGTCATTTAAAATGGCCAAACTACAACAGTGGTGATCCCTAGAGGGAGTCAGGAGGAGGTAAGAGAAAACTGGCCTTGGGTGTTTATAGACTTCTGCATTGAAGTTTTGTTTTTGCAATGGTATGTTTAGCTTTAATTGTCAACTTTACACAACCTAGAAATACCCTGGAAGAGAGTCTCAGCAAGGGATTGTCTATTTTGGGTTGGTCTGTAGGCATGTCATGGAAGATTGACTTGACTATCAGTTGATACGGGAGGACTCAGCCCAATGTGGGTGGCACCATTCCCTAGGCGGGGGATTCTGCACTATCTACGTACAGGGAGCAGGGTGAGCACTAGGAAGGAAGCAAGCAAGGGCCCAAATAAAGGGCATTTATTATCATTTCGCTTGACCATGCATATGGTACTTTAAGTTGCTGCCTTGACTTCCCCATAGTGATGGATTATAAAGTGGAGTTGTAGGCCAAATAAACCCTTTCTTTCTTAAGATGCTTTCAGTCAGGGTATTTTGTCCCAGCAACAGAAATAAAACTAGAGCATACGTGAACATGTGCTCTTTGCAGTAATAAAGATACATTACCATGTTGACAAAGAAAAAGATGTGCACCCAGAAAATGGCTTTGAGTTTAATTTGTGATGGTTAAAAGACCGCTGTGCATTTTACCTAAGAAAGCTGGGGTAGTATTGTAAAACTAAACAAAAAGAACCCCGGCGATATTTTGAATTTGTGAATCTTATTTCCATGGAGACTACTAGCACGTACCAAGACACGTAGGGCTTCCTACAGGATCTGAGAAGTGATATTCACAAATGGGATCAATGCGGCACAGAATACATGTCTCATCATTTTCTTCTGTCCCTTCTAGATCGTATTGGCTTGTCGTGGGTATGCTTCATATATACAATCACGAGTCTAGCATCCCTGGTTTTCATTGTTCTGTTTATACCAGAGACAAAGGGATGCTCTTTGGAACAAATATCAATGGAGCTAGCAAAAGCGTAAGTATCACTGGCCCTTGGTCAAAGTGCGGTTTTTTTTCTTTTTTTTTTTTTTTTGTTGTTGTTTTTCGAGACAGGGTTTCTCTGTGTAGCTTTGCGCCTTTCCTGGAGCTCACTTGGTAGCCCAGGCTGGCCTCAAACTCACAGAGATCCGCCTGGCTCTGTCTCCCAAGTGCTGGGATTAAAGGCGTGCACCACCAATGCCCGGCTCGGTTTTTATATATAAGTAACAACATCTGAAGTTATTTTCGAATATTCCCTTTGCTGCAAGATTGCTTGTATAATTCTAGCTCCTTAGCCTTGTCCCAAATGTGCGCAAACCATTGCTTACCAACAAGCATTGCTTTTAAAACTTAATTTAGCGATGAGAAAGAATTCCAAGCAGGGCACAGTACTTACTATATGCCTGTGATCCCAGCACATGGGAGGTAGAGGCAGGATGATTGAATTCAAGATGACCCTTAGCTACATAGCAATTTTTAGACGAGCTTATTGAGACCTCATTTTAACCTTCTTCTCTGTCCAAGAAAGAACTTCATCTCTAGCTTGTCACCCATGAGGCCACCTTCATTTGGGGTACTAAGTAGCTGCTGGGTCATGATTCCCATCCTGGGCTAGGACTATAGACAATTTTAGCCCTCCATGTAAAACAGGCTCAGGGGTCTTTTGAGCCCAAACACTTAAGGCTACAATTAGCAGAAAAACTCTTGGTTCTGTCTATAATTCCTTACAATGTGGCACACTCAAGTTAATTTTTGTAAAGGTAAGGAGTGTCTTACAGGATTAAGGCATTTAGAATTCAATTCTAGGCATTTAAGTGAATTTCACATGGAGAAATGAGATAAATCGTTTAACTGGCAAGTGGGCCATGAACAGCTTTCAGAGGCAGGGCACTGAGTTCTAGCTGATCAAACGTATGGCCTGAGGGAGGTGGTGGCCACCATCTGGGAATGAAGGGAAACGTGTTCTTAGGAGTAAATTACAGTGGGAATGGAGCCATGCTTAGTCCTGGGTTTTCCTACAAAGGAGACAACCGTATTATAGTTTTGAATAGGTTGTGAGTTTCTTTTAAAAATAGTGTCAAAGCACTGGGGAGACAGGGGTGGCACCAAATGGTGACAGTGACACCCTAGCTTCCATCAGAGGGACGCTCCAGGCTGATGGATGGTGGTGGGACTGTGTGTGCAGATGTTCATAAAGGCTAGCCATTTAGTCCTGTGTTAGCCGGGGCTGTTGGGAGGAGACGTGTGGAAAGCATTCACTTTGATTATGGACCTTGATGTGGTTGAAATCTTTAAAAAAGTTTAATTTAAAAAAAAAAAAAAAAAAAAAAAAAAAAAAAAAAAAAAACTTCAGTCAGTTTAAATCATAAGTTGACTATCAAGTTCGGGGTTGCATTTTACTGCAGATGAGGTCATTTTTTATGAAAATGATTAACGTATAATGAAACAAATGTAGTTGTTGGGAAGGCTGATGGGTTAGGTAACTTGCATGTGAAGATTGGGTATGAGCATGTAAACCCTTCCTCCGACCTGCTGGACAGCATGTAGCCCAGGTTTTCTTTCTGTTTGAGTTTCTCAAAACGGGCTGGCCTTGAAATCTCAATCTTCCAGCCTCCACCTCCCAACACAGAGCAGGTTTTTACTGAGGGTCATAAGATGTAGCTCCGTCTGCAGCTACCACAGTTCATGCAATGGGAAGAGGGAGCGGTAAGGATTAAAATGAATGAGACGTTTATCAGCTACCCTCATCACGGTCTTACCGACTTCACCAGCTGTGATTCAACTCCTCTTGGCTAGGCAATAGACAAAGAATTGAAGCCAGGTGTGCTGGTACACACCTTTAATCCCAGCACTTGGGAGGCAGAGACAGGTGGATCTCTGAGTTCCAGGCTAGCCTGGCCTACATAGTAAGTTCCAGGCTGGCAAATGCTATATACAGTGAGACCTTGTTTCACCCCCCACCCCCTGCCCCATAAAGAACTGAAAATGTAGGAAACAACAGAAGCTGTTTAGGTGGTGAACAAGGAATCAGATCATCGTGGTATACCGTGTTGGCTAGCACAAAGATAAATTACTCTTTTTGTTTGAGGATTTCATTGTATAAAAGTTTCTTTCCTCCCAAAGGAGAGGATACTAGAGCTGAATCTTGAAAGGGACATTTGGGTAGAGAAGATATTGGGGGCGGGGGTAGGTTTACACCCAGGAATGTTGTCCTCAGAGCTGTGCTACCAAGGTTAACATGCTTTTGGGAGACTGGGAGATGAACCCAGAAGCGAGAGGGGTCAGGCAGGGTCTTTGTCTATCTTGGTGAAGAGTCTGAACTTTATTTTAAAGGCATTAGTGTTTTGTTGTTTTGTTTTGTTTTGTTTTTAATGCATTTGTAGTGTGTGTGAACCATGCACATGTGTTTGAATACTTGTGATCATGAGTACATATAAGGAAGCCAGAGGTGGGCTGTTGGCGTCTTCCTCTATTGCTTTGAGCTAACGGCTGTCACTGAACTTGGTGTTCACTGTTTTGGCTAAGCTGGCTGGCTAGGATCCTCCCAACTCCACCCCTCAGTCCTAGGGGTTGCAAGCATGTTTAGCCACATCCCACTTCTACTAAGTACTGAGGGTTTGAACTCGAGTCCTTGTGCTTGTACAAAACATGCTCGTACCCATGGAGCCACTCCCCTAGCAGACGTGTTCAAATCAAATGAGATGAAGTGACCAGCGTTTAGAAGGGATGTTCTGACAAAATGGGAAGAACGGAAGGAGGAGTCACTGAATGAAACTATCTGAGGTGGCAGATGGGACGATATGAAGCTGGCCATGGCGTAGCAACAGAGCCTATGAAAGTGGGACCTGGGCAGGAAGGACAAAGAGGTTAAAGAGGGAATTAGAATTGCTCTCAGGCTTCCGAAACCAACCTGCTGTGTATGCAATAGTGACATTCAGGACAGCAAGGTGTCAGGGAAGAGGGGCAGGTTTGAACCAACTTGCTATGTATGCAATATGACATTCAGGGCAGCAAGGTGTCGGGGAAGAGAGGCGGGTTGGGGACAGGCCCTGCTGGGGGTTGGGCTTGGCCCCTGAGTTCCATTTGTACAGATCCCCTCTGAGATGCTTATGAGACATGCAAGTGCAGGGGGATGGCAGGCTAGCATGCACAGAAATCTGGGACTTGGGAGAAACAGCTCTAGAGATACAGATCTGGTAGTCAACACAGGGGCATCGGTGCCAGGCATGTGGGCAGTGGCAGGGTGAGAAACATTTTGTAGAGCCCAAGCAAATTTGGGCAGTTGCTTAAGAAAAATATTAAAAAATCATCAGTGCATGGTTATGACTCTTTGGTTTGAGCAAGTGAGAGACCTCAGGCTTGCATTTCATTGCCTTCATGGTGAATTCTGTTTGTGTGCATGCACTTTGAATTATCCAACTCCTGTAGGACTCAAGGCACAAAACATGCTTTACAAGCTTTCAAAGGTTCTGTGACCAATAGTGAAAGTCTATTGAGGGGAGAGCAGGATTGAACGGCTAAGTGAACTGCTACTTTCATTTAACAAACTGGACATAACTAAGGGCTTATTATCAATACTGCATTTCCTTCAGGAAGACTAACTTTTAAAACTTTTCTCATTAGGCAGTTTTCAAGTGGAGTTGTCAAGTGAAGCAAACTGCAAATCATGACAACTTGAAGACAGAATCTTTCTATTTAGTGGGTTTCTAGAATATTCCTTAACAGTAGGATTTGTGTATTTAAAACTCAGCAAAACTTATTCAGCATTCTTCATGGGGAAGAATATTAAGTGAACACACTTGTGACTTACGGCTGTCTGTGAAACCACATTTGGTACTTTTGAGTCATGCAGTTACTCAAAACCTTAATCCAGGCACTGTCTGGGACAGTCATGCATTGACAATTAGGAGGGGATCAAAGAAGAGTTATTGTGACCCCTCAACAGCACTGGGACACTGATGAGGGGTCCCAAACAGATGAGGACACTGGGACAGAGACATGGGAAGATGATGACATTCCAGTCTGGGCCTTCAACTCAGTGATAGCAACAGCGGTACCTATCAGGTGCCTGCTGCTGGGGGGGAGCCATGCACTGAGATCTGAGAGGAAAAAGAATTCTGCTTTTTAACTCCTGATTACACAACACTAAAGAGCTGAAAGCTTTTCTCTGCTTGATGCAGGAGGTTGAGAAATGCTTTTAAAATGAAAATGTGTAAGCAGCCCGAATTCTGTAAACTGACAAGAAGTGTTGGAAACATATTGTTAAGCAAGGTTCCCTGGAGAGAAATGCCAAAGACAAAAGTTTGTGATCTGAGCACGGGATCAAATTAACTACGGAAATGTAGGGCAGTGGAAAGCCCATGGAACTTGCCAGTGCATAGAAACTGAAGTAAACTCGATCGAGGAAGTCTACCGTGGAGCTGAGGGAGTCATTAGGAATTTAGAAGTTAATAAAACAAATGAATCAACTTTTGTCACCAGGGAAACCAATCCCCATGTGTAAATCCCAATAGTTTTCCTAAGGACTAAGAAAGGAAACTATTTATAATATCAAATTAATTTTAAATTCGATACTACACGTTGGTTAAGATTTTCCTCTCCCCTATTTGGAGTTGGCCCCCACCCCAGCCCCAGTTTTTACAAAGCTGAGAAAATAAATATTCTTCCAAGGATGCTAAGTTCCTTATAAAATAAAGTGACTCAGCTGAGAGCCAGGAAACATAGCCGCCATCACGTAATTTGAAAGGGTTTTGTTTTGAATGACTGCCCTGCCAACTGCTACCCCAACATGTAGTATCAAATTTCAAATTCATTCGATAGAGGGATGCTTGCTATACTCACTTCTTTCAAGTGTGATCTTCCTTACCTTTTCCCCCCACGTAGGTGAAAACAAACCAGTTAGTGTTTTATGAATGGTTTAGCTCTGAGGCCTTTTTATTGTGAGCAGTTAATGGGATGTGTCCATTCCTGCATGCAAATGAGCTGCTTCTAAAGATCGAGAGCTTGGAGGGATGGCCGTCAGTAAAGCGCTTGTCGTTACACACATAAGGACCTGTTCGATCCCCGGCATACATGTGAAAGTGGACTGGCAGCAGCGAATGCCTGTCATCCCAGCACTGGGAAAGTGAGGACAGGAAGGAGGAGGGGAGGGTCCCTGAAGCTTGCTGGCCAGGTCTGTGAGCTCCAGGTTCAGTGAGAGGCTCTGTGGAGAGATGGGGGAGGGATGCCATCCAACGTTGGCCTCTGCCTCCACAGGAGCATACCAAAAAAAAAAAAAGCACGCACTAAATAAATGAATAAATAACTGCGCATTGAGCATCTATTACACACTAGCCACTGGTGTAGGTGCTGCAACCAAATTAGCAATGAGAAAAACAAACAAAACCACTCCCAGGACAATGAAATGTGCCAATTAGCTCCTAAGTGGTTGGGGCGGGGCAGGCTTCAGGAGGAGGCTTTGCTGAGATGACCTTTAGGATACAATCTGGGTGATCAGCCGCCAGCCCAGGGAGGTAAGGGGACAGAGAATGCAGGCAGAGGACTGTGAGTACAGAAGCTAACTCAGGAATGGGCTTGGCCTGTTTCGGGCAGGGCAAGAGCTCGAGGAGGTCAGAGCCACTGGAACTGATAAAGTAGGCTGAGCAAGGAGCTGGTTAGTTCTCACTGGGTGGGAAGGGACCAGAAGTTTTAGCCTGGGCCGTGACATGACTGACATTTCAAGCCAGGTGTGTTGTGAGCACGGACCACCACCTGGCGGCCTGAAGCTGGGGAGGCTCACAAGCAGTGTTGGCCTCAGCTGGCCCTTCCTGCTGCACAGCGGCATCAGCAGGTGTGAATAGGTCATTGAAGTCTTCTGTGCTGGCAGTTGGCAGACTTGGTACTCAAGCCCCCAGCCCTTCTGGCTTGAAGAATATCAACTCTATTTCTATGACATCAGCCCCATCATACCCCTTTCTCTTCTTCCTTTCCCAAGACTTCGTTTACTCCTTCACTCTCCACATTATGTTATTGTACTTTTTATCGGCATAAACAGAAACTTGCTGGAATCTCACTCTTCACCTTCCTTTTAAAGACAGGGTTCTATGAATCCCTGGCTGGTCTTGAACTCCTTATGGAGTTGAGAAGAACCTTGAACATCAGATCCTCTTGCTTCTACCTCCCAAGTGCAGGGGATTGTGTCCCAAGTGTACCCGTGTGCTGGGGATTAAACTCAGGGCTTCCTGGATGCTAGGCAAATACTCTGCCAAGTGACCTACGTACCATTTCTCCCATCTTCTAAAAGGGCTACGTTGGTGCCCTTTTTCTTCCAAATTTGCCATTTCCAAATTTATAGCAAAGTTCTTTATCAATTCTGCTTATTCCCCCTTCTCATGAACTGCTCCAATGAGTCTTCTGTGGCTACTACTTCCCTGAAATAGGATCAATTCTCAGTGCTTGTTTTAGGAGAGTGTGCAATCGTTTCTGAAGTAGTAGCTTTGCCACGTGGGGACCCCCCTTCCGGCTGTCTCATTTCTCACCAGATACCTGTCCACACCTGCTTCCACATCTTCTCTGTTGGGGAGCTTGGGCTTCCTCTTGCAATGTCTCCATCACACTCATGGCTTCATCTGGGCCAATGCGATGCCCTCTGGACCGTGTACACCGGGAGTTGGAATTCATCTGCTTTGATCTCCCTCCTAAACTTGAGGCATGCCTACTCATGTCTTGCTTACATCTCTTTTCATGTTGAGAGATAAGCTAAGCATGCTAATTCAACCCATGGCGGCCCGAAGAAAAGTCCGTCTACACACTGGCTTCAGACCTATTTTCCTCACTCTATGCCAATGTCTTTCCTTTGCTGCAGCCACAAAGGCCAGTCCTTCCCGAATCTCTCCCTCTCACACCCCACCTTCTGTCTGTTAGGCTGTGCTGACTCCTATTTCCACAGGTATCTATTTCTTCCATCCTAGTCTGAGGTACCATGAACTCCTTTCTTCGTTACTATTAGGGGTCCCCCCTCCCTCCATTCTGTTCCTTTTAAAAGGTGATCAAGCCATTCCCTTGTTTCCATTCCCTAGGGGTTCATCATGTAGAGGAAAAGTCATATAGTTTATGCTTCCTACTGCCCTCCCCCCTTCAGCCACCCTGACCTCAGAACTCCCCAGGCATACTCAAGGCAGGAACTGTTTTTCATGTCCTTCCCCTAGGTAGGTATCTGCCTCACAGTGCCACCTCCCTTTTCCTGCCAATCTACTTTAAATCAGACTCCAGATCTATTTTATTTCAGTTCTTAGCACACAAACATTCCTTTGGCTTATTAGCTATCTCTCATTACATTTAGTTCCTTGAGAGCAGAAATTTATTAAAAAAGTGTTTTACCTGCATGGGTGGAAATGTACCACATATATTCCTGCTGCCTGCAGAGGCTAGCAGAGGGCATCCGGTCCCCCTGGAACTGGAGTTACGGACAGTTGTGAACTGCCCTGTACAGACTGGGAAGCATGCCTAGGTCCTCTGCAAGAGCAACAAATGATGTGAACGAGTAAACCCCAAGGGGCAGGATTTTTCACTCTCTTCCTCCTTGTTCCTCATCACCTAGAACAATCAATCCCGTGGTTTGTAACGGAAGCACATTGTTGAATGCATGAATAAATGAACAAACAAGCTGGATAGAGGAGGGAGGTATGGCCAGGACAGCATCTAAGCTTCAAGTCGAAGAGACTCATGAATCCACAGTGAAAGGGGGCAGCCTGGAGGGGCCTAGGTTTCACAGTACAGGGACAGCTAGAATCATTTTGGATATATTAACTTGGAAATGTCCATTAAGACACTAACAGACACAGTATATACATTATATAGGCAGCTGAATATGGGAGGCCACTGGCCTTATGAAACCAGGTGAGATCATTCGTCACAAGTAGAGGAGAATGGGGCTCAAGACTGGATCAAGCCCTCGATTCGACCAATATTTAGAGTGAAGTAGGCGCTGAGGCTCACAGAAGGGGGAGGAAAGAGAACCCAAGTGAGGACATTCCTAGAGTCTTACTGTGGTGGAGACAAAGGTCCAGGCTGATCCTCCACTTTCCATCACTACAAATCACCCAGGGGCCATCTTCACTTCTGTTTCCAAACAGCACTCCAGTCCTTCCCCAGGACTCTGAAACCCCAGGGTGCCCGTCACCCACAGCTTCCCTTCTCTTACTTGGCTTGACACTCCTTCCTCCTCGACCCATCCCCCATCCTGTCATTCAGGAAAACCTTTGATTGAGACTTCTCAGTTTATTCTAGCCCTAAATCTGAAGAACAGATGGAACTTGACTAGTTCTTCTAAGGTTAGGGGCACAGCCCTGAAGCAGGACTTTAGGAGGCCACCTGGCCCAGTTCCCTAAGGGAGCTGACTTTCCTACTCTTTTGAGATAACTTCAACACCACCTCTCACCTTCTGTTGTGACTCTTTTAGTTGACGCCATCTGTGAAAATCAGGCTTCCAGTCTCCCCCTGTACCTTGTCTAGAGACCACAGTCACCTAAGTACTGCCCCGGTGTATTCTGGGAATTTCCACACGGATTCCCATCTATCTGTGGCTGGACATCTATCTGATCAGCAATCCCTGCCTCAACTATCAGTCACCCTTTTCATTTTCTCACCAGCACTTTTACACCCTCAAATCACGTGCTTCTGAATTTCTCCTATGAAAAAGCACAAGCCCCTTGGGAGCCGGAGTACTACCCAACTCCACCCACACTGCCTACTGTGAGCCATTTCGTTCCCTGTGGGAAAGAGGACGGTTCCAAGGCGCTCCCCTTCCCGTTAAATGAAAGGGTAGAGCATACTTTATGCTGGTGGAAGTAATCTGTGCTGTAGAAAGGGGAGAAGGCAGAATACAGGCACAATGGGGAGCTAGAAAAATGCAAGCAAATGAATCAGGATTTGCGGTGCCACTTTTGTGTTGGTAACGTTCAATTAACTCCTGGAGTCCTGGCCTGTAAAGAGGGGTGCTGTGGCCGTGTTCTGAGAGGTTGGCTGCCTAACTTTACTCTCTGCAGGAGACTGACCAAAGGCTGTAGGGTGCATATCAGAACTCTCAACACATTAAGGCTTCACCATAAAAAGTTTTTCCATGAACTAAACCATGACAAACCCAGGGTGATTTTTTAAAATAATAACGTGGCAGGCAGATTTCTTTCAAGTACTATATAAACGAAGAATGACATTTTCATTAACGCCTCTCTCTCTTTTTCAGGAACTATGTGAAAAACAACATTTGTTTCATGAGTCATCACCAAGAAGAATTAGTGCCAACACGGCTTCAGAAAAGCAAGCCCCAAGAGCAGCTCCTGGAGTGTAAAAAGCTGTGTGGACGGGGACAGCCACAGCAGCCTTCTGCAGGGACCTAAGGGGCTCAGACTCTTACATATGGTGCAGGGACAGCACTTACTGGGAAGTCTCTGCCATGGTTTCTCCTCAATGGCATGGAAAATCTCCACGGACACCCTGAAGCTAGAAAGACCGCCTTTAATTCCTCTTCCCCAAATGGGACCTTTACGAAACGGTAGACGAGGCACCACCAATGCCCCAATGTATCAGGTAAAACAAAACGAAATCCTGGCAGATTCAATACCTTCTACCTTCTCTTCAGTGCAGCCTTTTGAAAGACTACGTCCTAGCGACGAGGCCAGCCTCTGCCTTAAGCCGTCTGTGTAAGATGCCGGTCACAGCTTAATGCTTAGACACGGAAGCCTCCAGGACAGGCACTTAGCCATCGTGGCCTCTGAAGACACTCCTTGCTCTGGGTCTTCTGTCAAAACACTGTGGATGATTCAATTGCACCTATGCTGTAGATCAGGATGGTGTCCTGGGTAAGACCCTCGTGACAACTCAAGTCTACCAGCACCAAGCTCACGAAGCTAGTACACCACACATAACGAAATACTAGTTAATCAAAAATATTGTTTTATAAATTTTATGTCAAATTTTTTAAATGCTAAGATAAACCATTTTTCCCTTTTTAAAAGTGATTAGAAAAGTCAATTTAAAAATCCTGGGACCATATTTATTTAGAACTAGTTTAGTGAATATTAGAAAAGGAGTCCGACATAAGGTTATTATTTATCCAGATCTCTAAGCAGTTAGGTTTAACTTATAAAGTCAAATCTATAAAGACTGCGTCCTGGGAAGGCGCTTGTGGTAGGTAACCTGTAGCAATCTGCAACTTTCTGCATCCTTCCCACTCCTCAGGAATCTCTCTACCTCGGGCTACGGCAGACTGCCTCTCAGTGCTCACTTTCAGACGAATGCACACAGAAGAAATGGACACCCACATCAGGACAGGCCCCTCTGTCTTTTTTGTGATGTACATTGATAAGCCATACCAGCAAGGTGGGTTTTACCCACAGGATCCATTTCTCTAGCCTGTTTTTCCAGTTGAATTTTAAGATTTGACAAAACATTTCACCAACAGAATTTGCATATGACAGAAAAACCTGTGATAAAGAATCTTGACTCATTCAATAAACTACAGATGGTACACAAAAAATAACCCTTAAGGTACAAACAGCCTAACTTGAAAAATAATTCAAAGAAATATTAACTCCCCCAAAAGAGCCCCAAATCCCTTAATTTGGGATTTTCTTCCTTTCACTACCAAATGGTCCCGGTCTGATAGAGAGGTCCATAGCCCATCACATTCCCCTCTAGTAAAGTGGAAAGGCATGAATCTACACACAGCAGCAAAGAGAGCAAGCAGCCCCCGAGCCTCTGGTTCTGAAATGCATCAGCTAAATTAAAGGAGGCAGGAAGGAGCCGTGAGGAAGGGAGATTTAATCTTGATTATGTCGTGGTATATCTCACATCACAGAAGAATGTGTGCTGTTTTCTGTTTGTTGTGGGAGGAGAAGGCAAGGTGTGTTCTGTAGAGCATCATTTTAAATTTACCGTATCTGGAATTATATGCCACGTTAAAAAACCCAAAAACCCAAGGCAGGTTATCAACCTAAGCTTTCTTCTTTTCTTTTTTTCCTCCAAGTCTGAGATTAAGATATTTTAAAAATTGTTAAATGATTTTAAACATATATGGACACACATATTTGGCTATTTGGTATTCCTTGTGAACGGTCAAGAAACGAGCAAAGGCAGTGCATTACTAATGACTTCAATGTAAGTATCATAAACGTTCTATTGTTCTCTCATTACCCCAAGAATGGAACTAAGCACTTTGGTTTTCAAAATAATGTTTTACCCAGTATTAGCCCGGCCCCACCGCCAGCACGTGAAGCCATTGGTTTTCAACAATAAAAAGGGGGAATACTTACACTTTGTATGTCTATATTCACAGTTTTTATTTATATAAAAATGTTACAGTACTTGTAGAAAAGCAGGTGACAAGAGGCTCGCTCGCTCCTTCCCAGCTTTGTTTAGGGGACCGCCCAGGAAGCTGCCAGGTAGTGCCCACATAGCAGGAGTCCAGACTCGATCACGCTTTCTTCACCCCTCAGACTATTCCCAAGAGCTTCAGGTCGGCCTGGCTTTCAGGCCGCTCAACACTGAACACGTGACGTCATTTGGATCTGCACCTTCCCTACACAAGTCTCTGCCTCACGTCTGTATTTCTGTGTGTGTGTGAACACTGCAAAACAGGAGTTCACTGCTAACCAAACAAGTGGGAAGACCAGAGAGCTTTTAGTCTACCTCTAACTGCATCTCCACCCTGTCCCCCAGGTATTAGGATTTTGACTAATGATCTTAAAACAAAGCAAATAAAAAACAAATAGAAAAATTGAAAACTTAAAAAAAATCACAATTAACTATGGGAAAAGCAAGTATAAAAGTTAGCCTTTGCTCCTACTTTTTGAAGGAGTGAAAGGCAGGGTATGGCAGCTTTTAGAAGATAAAATTGACTATAGAATCCTATGTACTGTTCAGTGCGGAGCTTAAGCTAGCCTTGTAAGAGGTTATACTATGTAGAAAACATACTAAGCACAGAGGTTTACATGGTTGCAAGCTTTTGCAAATGTCCCAAACTATATTATTAATTCAGAGTTTCATAGGAAATAGTTTATGTGGAATCTAATTTTTGACTCCAGCTAGCTCATTTGTAGGTAAACCCACTACTGCTTACACTAACACCTGTCTGATCCTGCCTTTCCATCCAGAGCCCATACATTGCTGAAGGCCATGTTTCCTACAAATATTCTAACCTTTCCATCAGCACTCACATACTCCAGTCATCCTTCACCTCCACTTACTAAGACAAAGGGAGGGCAGAGATGAGCTTGCCCATGGCTTCCTGCTTCCAGCAGAGCTCTAACTACACAGTGGCACAGACACAGCTTGTGGGCACTTCTTCTTAAAACACAATGGTATCAACTTCCGACAAGACTTGCGGTACAGCCTTGAGCACCAACCTAAGATCAGTAAGAACCTCAACTCCTACATCTCCAGCGAGTCTCTGCAGAGTCACAAAGGTAATATGAGGTACAGCCTAGCACAGCTTCCTTCCTATACCCATTGAGAGGAAATGGCCTCTGTAAAACTACAATTCCTTTGCTTTTAAAAGTTCTTTAGCATTTTCTACCATATTAAATTAGTAACACAGAACATTACTGTTTACCTGTGGAGTTCTACCCTAGTTACCTAGAGCTTATATACATGTTTATTTCCAATCTTCAAGGAAAAATTCTAATTGGTATTTGGTAACAGAGCATGAAAAGATACTATATACATGTAGTATACACACACACACACACATATATATATATATATACAAACACACTTCAAAAAGAAGCCCACATACTTTAGCCAAAGTCTAAGCCTGCATAGATTTTTAAAAAATTATGAATACAGTTTGTTTAAAAGAGAAAATGGTCAATAAAAGTTACAGAATGGATATGAAGAGAGATCTTTTCCAAACTTTTATTTGTGCACATTCAATTTAAAAAGATAACTTTTACAGGTTCTTTGGTGCCCATATTCAGCATACAAAAATGTAAAAGACTATTCACAAATAAAACCCATTAGCTCCAACTGGAAAAATAAGGACAACAATAAAACAATTTTCTTAAGGTAGTGCACACTGACAGCTCTGCCTGTGGGGACATGAGAATTACTGCGGAAATAAATAGAACGTCCTTTTGTAAAAGCAGCAACGTCATGTCTTGTAAACTTCCTTTTTATATTTCAGCAAAGTTTGAAGTACAATCCAAAGGGACTGGAGCTTACACTGTAGCCGTGAGCACGAACGAGTCCATTTCCTCAGTCACTGGTGGTCCAGTTTTCCTCGTGGTTTGAGTCCAATGTGCAGCAGGTTTCAAGGTGCTCAGTTAGACACTAACCGGTCAACCAAGTGTGAGTTATAAAATTTCCTTCCTGCTTTCAAACACAAATGGGTAGACCTGTTCCACAGCAGTGGCCACAGCCTTTACATTGGGCCCTGTAACCAACAGAACGGGGAGAGGTTGAGAGGAGCCCACAAGAGGGGCAGCCGGGGAAACTGACTTCCCAGGGTCAACACACTTGGCCCTGGTTTAGAAGCTCCGGCCACTGTTCAAAATACCACACTTACACAATCCTGGATGTCTAGAAGCACAGCAAGAACCCAGAAAACACAGGTTTTCCTGACAGTTAAAACACAAGTTAGGTGCTTGAGTTTTTGGGCACTGGCATGAAAAACTGCTCAGCCACCGAGGGGGACAAAGGGTACTGCACCAGTGCAGGAAGGAAGGACAAACTGACGGACACTCGCCATCCTTTGGGCCACCGTCATCAGTCAAGACTCAACGGAGGGTCACAGGCCATGAGGGACCCAGCCAAGGGATGCAAGGGTGTCGCCTAAACACCGGCTCTTACATTCTAGGGCCTAAGTCTCTAGCCTCACACGTTAGCACTAAGGTGGCTGGCAGAGTTCTGGGGGAAGCATCAGGTGATGAAGCGATGCTATGGAGTAATACAGTATGTGGTAATTAACCCACGGACCCTGGATCATTTAAATGGGCAAAGGAAACACTAAAAAGGAGAAACAGTTTCTTAACTAGTGAACAAAACTTGTTTCACCAGTATATAATCACCTCTTGAAGTCATGAAAACCCAGTCATAGTGCTCTCAGGAACGATCCGTTTCATAGGACATTCCAGATGTATGTACACATGGCATAATAAGGAATCAGGTCAATAAGTAAACATTTAACAGGAATGATCACAAACACAAGGCATAGTAATTAACCAGGTTATTTTTCTTAAATTTGTTATGATGTCTTATTTGTCAGTTCAGAGAATATACTCTGGGGGTTGGGGCATGTTAAGTCAGAGTCTCACTATGTAGCCCAGGCTAGCCTCACAAAGATCTGCCTTTGCCTGAGTGCTGGGATTAAAGGTGTCAGCTACCACCCCCAGCATATTCAAATTTCTCTAGGTTTACATTGGGTTATTCTAAACTTAATAGAGACCTAATGATACATTGAGACCTCTCAGAAACCTAGGTTCAGAAGTTCAGAAGCATTTGAAATAAGAGAACAATGAAACTGTTCCTCACTGCCCCATTTTTAGGATTCAGGTAGGAGCCCAGCAATTGGCTTTGAAAGGCCCCAGGAAGATGGGAAAACACATGGCATCAGTTAAACTGCAGCTGATTTGTTAACTCTTCATTCTCTTAAGAATCGAAGAAGACTAGGAATCTATCTTAGCTCGGTTTTGTTTTTGGGGCCTGGCTCCTAAGCAATGTCCAAGTATAATTTATTATCACAGTGCACTTCAAGATCAGCCTGCAAGCCAATGCCTCCCTGGACATGCATGCCTAGTGAAGTCACCCCTTCCAACTACCTAAAAGATTCAAGAGATAATGAAACACATGGAGAACATAACAGACAGGAATCAATTATATTTGAATATTTTGTTTATCACCAGAGCTCATAAAATAGTTTTTCCTGGGTAATTTAAATGCACTATATCATGTTATATATATGTATATATAAATGAAGATTATAGTGTAATATTCTTATTCAAATGTCTGTAGAGAGTACAGTTGTGCACTAGGTGAAACAATGAGAGTATGTGAAGTAAATACAATCACTTGGGACACTGAGAAAGAGCCTCATTAAGACGAGAAGGCAGGCAGACACAAGACAAGCACAGTACAGATCATATGTAAGTAATACAAAGGTAGGAAAACTAAGCTCCAGTGCCTAGAGTCAGGGGACTGACTTCCTATGAAGGTTAAAGGAGTGACTACAGGAGACAAGTTAGACACTGTTCTTATTTTGTTTTTCGACCTCTGCCTCGCAAGTGCAGAGATTGCCCACTAGACGCTGTTCTCATCGATGAATCACAGAATGGGTATTGCTTTTATCATTCAATCCAGAGCAATTATGGCTCTGTCATACATTACCTGTCACTGTGATACTTCCTGTTGAAAATATCTGTAATGTAGCTCTTAGAGACTTTATCCGATAGCACACAGCAGGATGAAGTTCAGGTTCATAGCTATATAAAAACACAATCATGTTTTGTTATTTATACTGAATGGCAGCTTCAAAGTTTGTATGTTGTCTTGATTCTCCAAAGACCTACCTGGCATGAGGTCTATTGTTCTTGGTGAATTCTGGCAAACGGATTTCAAAGGGCATGTTACAAACTGCCAAAACATTCACAACCTTAAAATCTGTAAAAATTACCTATGGGAGAGAAGTAAAATTTCATAAATTATTTTAAAACATACAGAAAAGTGCTTATGAAGGTAATCTGTACTAATTAAAAACCCTCAATAACACCATTTTAAAATGATTGTATAACTGAAACTATGTATGTTATCTTTTAATTTTAGGTATAACTTAATATTGAAAATGGGATATTTAAAACAAAGAAAAGAGCAAGAAAAGGAAAGGAGTTCAAAAGTCAGAATGGAAAAGCTGTCAGAGAATTCAATTCACAGAGTGAAGGCTGGGCTCTTAAATTCAATGCAAAGGCATTTCTGTGGGCTCAGGTAGATGTTGGTGATCCTTGTGATGAGCCAGTCAAAAGATGCTTTTAAATAGTAGAGATTTCTCTCAGACACAGGTAAGCTTACGCTAGGGAAAGAAACTTCAAGGCTGCAAGTAACATATTTTTTTAAATAGTGTTTTTTGTTGTTTTGTTTTTCAAGACAGGGTTTCTCTGTGTAACCCTGGCTGTTCTGGAACTCGCTCTACAGACCAGGCTGGCCTCAAATTCAGAGATCTGCCTGCCTCTGCCTCCTGAGTGCTGAAGTTAAATGCATGCGCCACCGCCCTGCATGCAAGTAACATTTTCTTAACATTAACAGCTACTCCTACCAACATCTTCAATTTTTTTTTTTAAACATTTCTCCTTTCTCTTTTCATTCTCTCTGTGTGTGTATGGGTGTGTGTGTGTGTGGGGGGGGCTGGGGATTCAACTCCACGCCTTACACATTCCAGGCGAGTCTCAACCACTGTGCTGTACACACATATAAGCCCAGTTAAACACTTCCTCCCAAACCGCACTTCTAGGTGACAACTATTCTCCAGCCCAGTGCTGGCATGAAGCAGCAGAAAGCTAGATCCACACTACAGCTACACCTCAAAGCTCCCTCTGCCACTTCCTCACACACCGTGGCCCCCACTCCCCACGGGCAGTCCACTTCTTCTACTTCTACCCCCTACCCAAGAACACTTCAAGGACATCTCATCTTCTGCTTTTATTTGCTCACTTGAACATGACCTACCAAGGCCACTCTAAGTAGTAATTTTATTCACACTTTGATTGTAACAAAATACTTCAAAGTTGAGAAACAGCAACAGGTGATATTACACATGAGAGGGTACCACCTACTATGTCTGCATCAACAGGGCTCTACAGCTCTCTAACCCTCCTGATGACAGGGTTTCTCTGTAGCCCTGGCTGTCCTGGAACTTGCTCTGTAGATCAGGCTGAAACTCACAGAAATCTGCCAGCCTCTGCCTCCTGAGTGCTGCGATTAAAGGCGTGCACCACCACCGCCCAGGACCAGCTAGTCTTTAAGAGACCAAAAGGCATTTTCTGAGGCATGTATGTGTATGGTAGAGAGAGGTGGAAAAACTGGAGTTCAAAGAGCATTACCCTGCAAGAAAACAAGTCTCCATGGGAAAGTAATTTAGGGAAAAACCAGGATCTTTTCCAAATCCCCACACACTTAGCTACCAAATTCTTGAGATCTGTTTAGTCTATTAAACTTTTTAACTTTAAATCTTTGAACAGTATGCATATTTTTGGAAAATGTTACCTGAAAACCGAGTTTCTGCAGACTACGGGCTAAACGTCTGGCACCAAATTTAGCTTCTTCTTCACTGTAGATGGAGTAAAGAAAGATGATCAGTGGCACAGACAATGCACTCTACACGGAAAGCATCATCGACTGTACCTGACTTTCGGTCCTGGCAACCGTCCTCCCCGTGGAGAGCAAAGCAAAGGAGAAAGCTTACCCAGGCGGTACTCACCTTGTTGCTCCAGTGCAAATAATTTTTCCTGAGGACCAAATTGTAGCTGTAATCCTAGGTTTCCTAAGCTTCATTAATACTTTCTGGAAAAAAAAAAATCAATCATCTAATAAGCATTCCTCTTCAGACTGTTCTGTCCTATGTGCCCATGTAATGTCCACATGTGACGCCAAGCTTATGCAAGGCTGAAATAACCGTTCATCAAGTCACCACCTTGAAGTGGAGTTCATACTGCACACAGAGTCTGAAGACTGAGTTACAAGTGTAAACAGGCCTGAGAAAACGGTCTGCACACATCTCTCCCTGCAGAGTTCTTCCCTTGCTTGATCATATGCACATTAGCAAACTAAAACACAGTTCAAGCTGAGGAAGACTTCAAATCTGCCAAAGATCAAGATGGCAAAGCTAAAATCTGCTGTAAGTTTTCACAGTTAAGAAACAGTGAAATGAAATTACTGTACACTTATGATTCTCCCACCTCAAGACTGTCAATCTAAATTCTTGCTTTGTTTGGCTTTCCTGAGTGGGGCCTTATTAGGTAACCCACATTGGCCAACAATGCGTGATCCTGCGGTCTGCAGTCCCCACACAGACGTGTTTCGGCACCTGACCCCGGGTACTCCTTCTTTGCTAAAGGAGATAGTACTAACACATTTCAAAATTTTAGTTGGCCACCAATGAGATTTTTTTTTTTTAGCTGAATTTAGTTCATTCTTAGTTTCTAGTTCTAAGAACTAGAGATAATTTACTTAGGGTACACTGGCATTTAGCTTTTAGAATGTAAATGAGCCTTCAGATACAATCCCAATTTAAAAATCTTTTGTTGTGTTGAGTGTCGATGGTATGACTGTTTGTGTGTATGTGTGTGCAGGCGTACGCCATGGTGTGTCGTGTGTATGTGTATGCAGGCGGATGCCATGGTGTGTCGTGTGTATGTGTATGCAGGTGTATGCCATGGTGTGTCGTGTGTATGTGTATGCAGGCGTACGCCATGGTGTGTCGTGTGTGTGCAGGCGTACACTGCAGCGTGTCTTTGTCCCTGCTTTCCACTGAGTCTTGCCTGGTGTTCACTGGCAGGCTGGCCCATGCCCTTGCAGGGACTTCACCTCTGCCTCCCTTCTCTGCACAGAACAGCAAGCACGCACACACCTAGCACTACCTAGGACTGAGCATCCTAACACATCACGTGATTTACCCACTAAGCCAGTTCCTAACCCTCATTTCAAAAGTTGTGCACAGTCACTGTAAGTGCTGGTCTTTAGTTGTGCACAGTCACTGAAGAGTGCTGGTCTTTACAGTCACTGGAGAGTGCTGGTCTTTACAAGGCCATTGCTTTAATTTACAAGTGGATCATGGACTCTCCTCATATTCACCATCCATGTTCTTTCCTTTCTCCCTGCTCCTACTTCAAATAGTCTTTCTTTTTCCAGTCTTCCTTCTGCTGTGTCTTATGTGTATGTTATGTATGTTAACTTGAATGGTTTATCTATTTGAAAATCTAGGATCCACAAATTAGAGAAAGTATGTGGTATTTGTTGTTCTGAGTCTAGCTTATTTCACTTAGTATGCTGACTTTCACTGCATCCTTTTCCCAAGAAATGACATACTCACTGTATATTTATGCCACATTTTCTTTATCCTTTCAGATCCTTATGGACACTGACCCTGATTCTGTAACCTAGCTATTTCCATAGATGCTGAATTTTCAGTTCAGCAGTGTGTAAGGTCTACCTTCTCCCCAACCTTTTCTGTCCACATCCTTGCCAGCTGTGATGGTCTGAATGCGAATGGCCCATAGGCCCATATGTTCGAATACTTGATCTTCAGTTGGTGGAATGGTTTGGGCAGGATAAGGAGGTGTAGCCTTGTTGGAGGAGGTGTGTCACGGGGGTCAGCTGGCTTTGAAGTTCGAAAGCCCATGCTACTCCCAGTCTCTCCCCAACTCCCAACTCCGCCCCATGCTTGTGGATCAAGGGGAGCTCTCAGCTACTGCTCCAGCCAGTGCTTGCTTGCCTACCTACCTTCCCACTAGGATGATCTTAGAACCCCTGAAACTGGAAGCCCCCAGTAAACTCTTCTAAAAATTGCCTTGGTCAAGGTATCTCATAACAATAGAAAAGTAACTAAAACACCAGTAATCTTGGTGTCGTTTTATTTTGCATTTCTCACATTTCTAATGTTTATTAGCTGCATTTTTCAACATTTATTTTATCAAAGCCAAATGCGTACTCATGGTCATTTATAAAGCTGACACCAAATCATTAAGATTTTTGTTACTTATTAATAACACTTAACACTTTCAAATGTAATAGGTTTTTTTTTTG
>CABHPQ010001572.1:9255-40593 GCA_902168405.1 Peromyscus aztecus
ACTCATCCCAAAGTACCTCACTGTACGTTAAGAACAGGACATTCTTCCAGAAGCAGAGCACAGGACGAGAACCCCGGGCTTTATCTAAGTACACTTTGTTTCCTCAGGTCCTTGGTAGCTTGTGTGCCCTCGGGGGTCAGTCCTGGCAACGTCGCCTGGCAGAGACACCACTCAGTGTTATCTCTAAAAGTGTGTTCTGTTCTTGAACCCGGTCACCACCACCGATGGCCCGTTCTTCCCCTCTGACCCTGTTTACCTGTTATCCCAGTTTTGGTTTTGCGAAACTAAGTCTTGCTGTGTAGCCCAGGCTGGTCTGGAACTCACAATACCCCTGCCTCAGCCTCCCAGATAGGGATTCTTAATTATCTTTGCCACTCAAAGGACCCAGGATTCTTTCAAGAGAGGGAAGTAGATTTCAAATCTTTGCTTTCCCCCTCTGGACTGGTGCTTGCCCACCAGACCTTGTGTGTGCTGGATAAACTGTTATCTATCCCCAGCTCTCTTTTTCTACTTTTTATTTTCAGACACAGACTTACCAAGTTGCCTGGATGGCCTTGAACTCAGTCAGGAAATGAAAGAAATGAACTTTTGATTTTCCGCTGAGACCTCTGGAGATTTCAGGCCTCCTTCCCGGTGGGACATCTAAGAGGCCTTCAAAATCTGAGGCAGAAACCAGTCCAGCTGGCTCCTGAAGAGCCTTCAGTGCCAGGCAGGAGGGACGCTTTGAAAACCACACGTGGTTGTAGAACAACTAAAAAAGCCAGCCTTGGGACTCCCACACCCGGTAGAGGTGAGGGGTCAATGCTGGCTGAGTGGACAGGATGTCACTCGATTCTCCCATCATATAACCCCCTGCCCAGAGATGGCCTTTGTCTCTGGTCCCCACACAGGGAGCTGTGCCAATAATTTTGTTTGGGGGAGACAGAGCTGAGGACTGAACATGAGGTGGAAGACTTGTAGCATTCAGAGAAGCGTTCTGATTACAGAAACACTGAAGTGGCTGGAAGTGGGTTGGAGAGATGGCTCCAGCAAACAGCACCTACTCTTGCAGACGCCCTGAGTTTGGTTCCCCCATCTTTTCCTGGTGTGCCGTGAACAGTCTCCATTCATGTGCCCCAGCCACTATGTCCTGTCCACCAAGATGGACTGGAACCCTCTAAAACCATGAGCCAGAATGACCCTCTCCTCATCCGTCTCTGTCATGCACTGTGGTCATAGTGATGCGACAGTACCTGACACAGCCTCCCATCATACATCTGGTTACTGGAAGGTATACATCATAGAGGAAATAGAAACACATTCCTGAATTCTTGCAGAGTACCTCCAAATTTTGTCAAAGTCATGAGCTAGTTCCATGCATCCTCCAGTAGGTGACCTGTGAACTCACAAAGACACGATTCCATTTTCTAAATTTATTTGTTGATTGGTTGGCTGATGCAGCACATGTCACCGCTAGCTTATGGAGGTGAGATAACAACCCTTGAGAGTCAGTTCTCTCCTCCCATCTTGAGGGTCCCAGGGACAGAATTCAGGTGGTGAGGCTTGACAGCAAGCATCCTGACTCAGCCACCTTGCCTGGTGTGAGCCTCTTCCCATGTGCCTCTGACTTATGAGTTTACTCTCACGGTGTAGCAGTTCCGCTATTCTCTAGACTATCCCAAATGCCAGCCTCATCACAGCCTTGTCTCCATCTCTTCCTGGAATTTGGAGACCATGTATGATGCATTTACCTGTGCTGTTAGCTCCGGCCTGCAGTTTAGCCTGACGCTCTGGGGAACACGAGGCAGCCGCAGTGCTCAGGACTGTCAGGGTGGGCCACTGTTCCTCCAGCTTCAGGCAACTGCCGGCCTATGGCACCATCTGTCAACAAACCAAAGGGCAGAAGCTCAGAAGACATGGAGGCCTACCAGGGTCACTAGGGAGTGGATTTGTCACTGTGGTCCCGCCCCACCCCCACCCAGAGCCCTCTGCAGCAGGTCACCTGGGAACACAATTGCTCTTTTGCCTTGAGTCTAGGCAGTTCACCCCTCTGAGCATCAGGGGCCTTGTCTATGAAAAGACTCACTGTTCCCTCTTCACGTATTTTCTCTGGGTTCAAGATAGGTGTTATGGGTTGAATGAAGTCTGTGCTGAAAGAAATGTTGGGAATCCCTCACCCCCGAGTCTGACTGAAGTATCTTGCCAGCTGAGAACCAAGAACTGCAGCACAATTAACAGAATTTACTGTGAAGGTTGTCTACCCAAGGCATAGTCTTCCTTCTATATAATGTTACGAGCATTGGGGCTGACTCAGTGGGTAAAGGCTTGCTGTGTAAACATGAGGATTTGAGTTCAATCCCCAGCACCCACATACAAGCCAGGCACAGTGGCCCACTTCTGTGACCCCATTGCTGGCAGCGGAAGACAGGTAGAGTGAGGCGGTGTAGGGAGCGGGGGTGGGTGACAGAGGCAAAAGAACCCCAGCGGGTCTCTTGACAGCTAGTCTAGCTGAAACAGAACATTTCAGGTTTGGTGAGAGGCCTTGTCTCAAAAGTAAGGTGCAGAAATAAGGAAGAACCAGATGTTGACCTCTGGCCTACACACACACACACACACACACACACACACAGGTATGTATGTTAAAACAGCAATGTCATGTTTAAAAA
This sequence comes from Peromyscus aztecus, assembly GCA_902168405.1. NCBI lineage: Eukaryota > Metazoa > Chordata > Mammalia > Rodentia > Cricetidae > Peromyscus > Peromyscus aztecus. Next base: position 11,901 of record CABHPQ010001572.1, read on the forward strand.
ACAAATGTGTTCACATTCCTTTACCAGATGCAAAAGGAGGAGGGAGGGCTTTACAAACCCCTTCACAAGTTCTTTCAGAGGCCACCAAAATTGCATACCTAGCTTCTATGCTAAAACCTGAGGGTATGGCTTTCTCTTGGAGCCCACATGTACGATTGAGTATGGACCCTCTTTTCCCAGAGCCCCCTTCTTCCTAAGACCATCCCTTCTTCAATCTGTGTTTAAAATTTCTTCTTAATGAACATCAGCTCTGGTGCTGGGGTGGAGGGCAGTTGTACGGTGCTTGCTCAGCATGCTCGACGCCCTGGGCCCATCCCCAGCACGCCCGACGTCCGGGGCCCATCCCCAGCATACCTGATCCTAGCAGTTGGGAGATAGAGGCAGGAGGGCCAGAAGTCCAGAGCTCCTCAGGCTGCTGAGGCAGTATTGTGGAACTGTGTCTCTGGCCCACACCCCTCTGCCACAACCACGACTCTGCTCCTTCCTACCTGGAGAAGCTCTGAGCTCAACAAAGGGAGATGGCAGAGCAGTCTCTGTGCTGCCCAGTACCAATGCGTCATTATCCCTGGTCACCGCCCACCAGGCCCTTTAGTGTGTCACATTTCTCATGTGATTGTCCCAGCAACTCCATGAAGTTGGTGCTGCTGTGGCTGCATTTACACACCCTCCACTGCTGCCAGGTGTGCAACTTCCACAGACTGTGGTTGAACAGTGCCCCCTGGAGATGTGCGTCACGGCAGCTCTGATTCATCCCATTTCACAGATAGGACCCTGGTCCATTCTGCTGTCCAAGATCACACAAGTCCTCAGTGGAGGAGCTGGGACTTGAACCAGGGCAACCGCCAAGTTCAGAGTCTGAGCTTGTACTGAGGACCCTCACACGGCTGCTCACTCTGCGGCCTTCTTTCTGAAGGAGAGTCAGTGACATCAGGGCCTCCCTCCCTCCTTCCTTTTAGCAGCACTTAGTACATTCACAGTGCCATGCACCCTTCCCACTAATTCCAGTATATTTTCATCACCCCAAGGGAAACCTCACCACAGAGATTCTGAGTCCCCTTCCGGTAGCCTCTGGCAACCACTGACACACCCTTGTGTCATCCGCCCATTCTAGAGAGCCCATAGAAGTTAAATCATCACATGTGACCCTTTGTGTCTAGCTTCTTCCACTTAACATGGTGTTTTCAAGGCTCATCCACATGGTTGGATAGTTGTCTTTCAGCACCTGAGGTGGCTGGTGTCAGGACTCTTCTTGGGTACCAAAATCTGAGGATGATCCCATCCCCATATAAAATAGACATAGTTTGACATGCAACTTATGAACATCTTCCCATATACCGTCAGCCACATCTAGAGGACTTGCAACATCTGATATAATGACAGTGTCACCTACACAGGTGTTAGACCATATTGCTTAGAAGATGATGATTTTAAAGTCATTTTCAATAGAGTAGCAGGGTTTTTTTCCCCTCAAATATTTTGGCATATAAGTTTGGGGTGGGGCTGGGATGAGTATTCATGTGGACAATCATCCTCCAACTTATTTTTTGAGATGGGGTCTTTCAGTGAACCTGGAGCTGATTGTGTTAGGCTGACTGGCCAGCAAACCCCGGAGGAATGCCCCTGTCTCCACCTCAGTAGCTCTGGGATTCTAGGTGCAAACCACCATGTCCAGCTTTTTATTTGGATCCTGAGGGTCTGAACTTGGCCCTCATGCTTGAATGTGCTTGGTTCGCAGTTGAGGTGGACACAGCCACTTACGCAAAGGTACTTCATTATTTTTATTGTGATAAATTGACCATTTTAACCATTTTCTCTTTTTTACGATCTTTAAAATTATATTTATTGGGCTAGTGAGATGGCTTAGTGGGTTATGGCCTCTGCTGCCTGGCCTGACCACCAGAGACCCTGGGACCCCCATAGTGGAAGACAAGGGCTCCCGAAAGTTGTCCTCTTTTCTTAGTGCGCATGTGCGTGCGTGCATGCATGCTGGTGCTGTGTTAGGCAATTGCGAGCCTCCTGTCATGGATGCTGGGAACCAAAGGTGGGTCCCCTGCAAGAGCAGGAAGCACTCTTAACCACTGAGCTCTCCAGCCCCAATCCTGTTTTCCACCTCTGTCTCTGGCTGTTCCGGGCCCCACATACAGTGGAATTGTGGGACACCTCTCCTTTGGTGCTGGCTTCTTCACTGAGCATCAGGTTTCTAAGGGCACCTAGAGCAAGTGCCACACGTTAGTTAGTTAGTGTCACACTGTGTGGTGACAGCACATTTTGCTTATCAAGTGACCTATTGGTGGACATGTGGGATATTTCCATTTTGGTCCACTGTGATTAATACTGTTGTGAATAGCTGTATATAGTACATAGTTTTGTTTGAATCTCTGATATCCATTCTTTGGTGTCTATGTTTTTAGAAGACTCCAGAGCCTTGGCTAAAGGATGAGTCCAGGGCTCCAGCGGCATCAGGGAGTAGATCAGGCCTAACTCAGACTGGTTGGTGCCTGGTGACTCCCTGCAGCCTGGGCTGAGCAAACAGGGCCTGCTGAGTCATCCCCATGAGCTTCCCTCTATTTGATACTGAGCCAACCAGCTTCTAAAGTTGGTCTATGTTTTTAAGAAAAAATAAAGAACAGAAACAAGGGGCTGGAGAGATGGCTCAGAGGTTAAGAGCACTGGCTGCTCTTCCAGAGGTCCTGAGTTCAATTCCCAGCAACCACATGGTGGCTCACAACCATCTGTAATGAGGTCTGGTGCCCTCTTCTGGCATGTAGGCAGAATACTGTATACATAATAAATAAATAAGTAAATAAATAAATCTTTAAAAAAAAAAAAAAAAGAACAGAAACAAGAGGAGAAAACTGCGGTGGCCAGAGGGAAGTTGCTGTTCTTCACTTCCACACACAAACCTCGGCTGCGCAGACTTTTAGTGGGAACTGTGAGTGCTTGGCAACCAGCATCCACTCCAACATCCTGATGGCCCCAGAATCCACCCGTCCAGGCTCTGATGGGTGCCGGAGGCCATGTTGTCATCCATCATGATGGAGATGGCATTGCACCTGGAGCATTCTACAGAAGAATGAGATACAGGAGCCTCGGTGGCAGGTCCTGAGTATGCACAGCCCCCGGGCTCCTGGAGGGTGAGAGAAATTTCTGCTTCCTCAGACTTGGGTGCCTTCTGTGTCTCTCACCCCCCCCCCCCGTTTTTCTCTTGGCCCCAAGTTGACATTGGAGACAATGTAGAAGAGGGCTGTTGGTGAGAAGCTGAGGTACTGCAGTCCCAGCAAGCTCCCAGGAGACCAGGAGTGAGCAGGTGGAAAGATGACTGAGCCCAGGACCAGAGAGAGTACTCTGTCTACAAAGTGTTTGTCTTGCAAGTGTGACAGCCAAGTTCAACCCCCGGAACCCATGGGAAACCCTGGGCATGGTGGTGCACACTTAGAAGCCCCGCACTGGGAAGACAGATAGGTCCTTGGAGCTTGCTGGCCAGCAAGCTTCCTCAGTGGTTCCAGGTCCCAGTGAAAGACCTTGTCTCATAAAAATGAGGTACTGGCTTCTGAGGAATGGCAGCTGAGGTTGTCCTCTGTCTCTGCTCACAGAAAGAGAGAGAGAGAGAGAGAGAGAGAGAGAGAGAAGGAAGGAAGGGGGGAGGGAGGGAAGGAAGGAAGGGGGGAGGGAGGGAAGGAAGGAAGGAGGGAGGGGGGGAGGGAAGGAAGGAAGGAGGGAAGGAAGGAAGGAAGGAAGGAAGGACATAAAACTTTAAAGGAAATAGGGAGTTAGTTGGTTGACAGCTCAGTCAGAAAAGCCTTATGAGCAAGTCCGATCTCAGAACCCACAGGAAAAGCCAGGCATGGCTGCACACATGTGAGCTCCCAATACTGGGAGGTGGAGATGGAGGATCCAGGGGCTCTGGTCAGCCTAGCCTGAGAACTCCAGGTTTAGTGAGTAGCTCTGTCTCTCAAAAACTAAGGTAGATGCTACTGAGCTTTTCCTCTGTATTCCCAACATCCTCAAGCCCATACACATGCCTGCACACACGAGAGTGCATAGACACACACACACACACACACACACACACACACACACACACACACAGAGTCTTGTGTCTCCGCCAGGGCAGGATTGAGCATCTGGACTCTGACTGTCACTGTGCTACTATCATTAGGAGGGTGACATTTGTGCCTCACGGCGATGTCCTACCCCATCTAACTCCCCTCTTTTAAAGAGGAACTGATGAACACAGAAAAAAAGGACTTGTTTTCTGGAGTTTTCCTCAGGCATCCAGCTGCAATGACCAACTATAGTTGGGGATTTTTAGGTGTGATTTTTTTTAAAACCACAGACAGGCCACCCAAGGCACCAGAACATCACCCTGTGAGTCGGTCTGCCCTGGAAGGCACTTGTGTCTCCGTGCAAAATCCAGACCAGCTTCCTGTGATCTTTCTTGGTCTACTGTTTCATTCAGATTTTACACAGGACCGAGAAGAGTGGGGCTGGCGCCCTCCTCGCTGGGGTCCTTGTCCCTGTGGCTGAGTTGTCTTGTCCCCCAGCTCCGGCTCCTGGGCTGATTTGAGACAGATTCCTGCATCCTCTCAAAGGGTGCTTAGCAGGAAGGTGACTGAGAAAGGAAGATTACAATGTTTCAGCCAGCTGAGCTGGGCCACCTGTCCCCACACGCCAACTAAAAGAGACAAGAAAGAGATGTGTTCAGTGTGGCCACACTGGGAAAAGGACCAGATAGGTGGGTCCAGGGCCCCAAGTCTGTCTTCAGGGTTTTAGCAGGAGCGTTGGGTTTAACTGGAGAAAGGATGGAGACAGAGCAGGCAAGAATTTGACACAGTTAAGCAGTTCTGGCGAGGGTGTCGTCTGAGAGCACTGCTTTATCTCCTGGACGGTGGGTCTGAAGAAGCCACTTCCGGCATGGCCTTGCAGGGAGCAGTCGGGGTTACAGTCTCTCTGCTCCAGCGTGTGGCCTCTCATGGACATGGCCTGTTGCACAGACTCACCTTAGCTGGGCAGAGTTTTGAGTCACTTGCCACCAAGGTCAGTCCCTGAAGTCCAAGGTGACTAGAGAAGAAAGGTAGAGGGAGACACAGGGCTGGGAAGGGACAAGGTGGACTTATGCCAGGGAGCAGTGCCCTTCTTCATTCATGCCTGTGCTCCACTGATGAGAACATTCCAGAATGCCTAAGGGCCAACAGAAACTGAAATAGGATGTGTGGTGTGGAACTCGTGCCAGAGAGCCCACGTGCCGGTCTGGGGAGTGGTGAAAGCCCGGCCTTCCTGGTGAGCGCTGTGGAGGCAGCCAGGCCAGGCCAGCCTAGCTCAGTGGGTTACCTCAGGCCAGTGGGAGACCTTTTCTCTGAAAACAAGGTGGACAGATTCTCAGGAACAACATCGGAAGTTGATATCTGGCCTGTACACTCACGTGCACACGCATGTGCACACATACAGACACACTCACACTCCATAGTGCAGGCTGGGTATGGTGCTTCACAGCTATAATCACAGAACTTGGAGATTGAGTCAGGAGGATTACAAGTTCTAAGCCAGCTTGGGCTACTGGGGCAGAGGTGATGGCTCAGTGAATAAAATGATTGCTGTGCAAGCAGGAGTAACTGAGCTGTGATCCCGAGCACCCATGGGAAAGACTGGCATGGTGGCCCATGCCTGTAACGCCAGTGCTGGCCCAGAGGCAGGCTCACTAGCTGGCCAGCCTAGCCACAACTGCCAGTTCCAGGGTCCGTGAGAGACCTTGTCTCCAAAGTAGGGGAGGGAGGCTGAGTGTGGCGGCACATACCTTTAATCCTAGAATTTAGGAGGCAGAGGCAGACAGATCTCTGTTAATTCCAGGCCAGCCAAGGCTAGATAGTTAAGACCTCGTCTATAAATAAATAAACACTTTTTAAAAATCTTAAAAAGGGATAGAGAGTGATTGAAGAAGGACCTTGACACTGACCTCTCACCCAGGTGAATGCACCTGCGCACACATCTGCATACGCCCAGGTGAGTGCACCTGCGTGCACATCTGCATATGCACAAAGAAAACTAAGCATAAACCCTGAGTACAATTTTGGAAGTAAGCAAATGAAGAATAGCCCTTTCTTTCTCCCTCCCTCCCTCCCTCCCTCCCTCCCTTTCTTCCTACCTTCTTTTATGTGTGCGAGGGAGGGTGCAGATGTGTGGAGGTTGGAGGACAACTTGGAAGAGTTGGTTCTCTTTTTGCCATGTGGGTCCTGGGAATTGAACTCAGATCATCACCTGAGCCATCTTGCCAGCCCAAGAACAGTTTTTAAAGACACATGTTAGATCCCTGTTACATTTAGGGCAGTGACCCTTTCCTCCTGTTTAGAGCTGCTGTGAAAGGTGGTGTGAAGGGGTTGTGTGTGCCAAGCTGAAAATGGTCCAGTTGCCTTCTGCACAGACCACCTTGGCTCGTTTGAGTAGTGCTCGGGCTGCCGCTCCGCCCTGATTACTGGCTGCTTCCTGTGTGTACGCACACAGAGCCCACACCCAGGTGCCCATCCTCCTTATTATATAACCCATGCTAAGGGATTTCAGATCTACAGAGAAACAGAGCAGAGGGCTGGGGGTGTGGCTCAGCTGGCCCAGTACTTACCAAGCATATGCAAAGCCCTGGGTCTGATCCCAGCACTCCGTAACCCGGAAATGAGGGTGGGTTCCTGGAACCCCAAAACACAGGAGGATCAGGGTTATCTTTGGCTACATAGTGAATGGAGGCCAGTCTGGGATACACAATACCCTGTCTCAAAAAAGAAAAAAGGCGCAGAAGCTGCAGTTCCTACACTTCCCCTTCGATTCCCATCCCACAACTGTGGCACACTTGTTACAGCTACTGAACCAACACCTTACTAACCACAGTCCAGCCTTTCCATAGGGCTTTCTCTCTACTGGCCATGCATTCTGTGGGATTTGATAAATGTGTGTGGTGACTCGCATCCTCCATTATAGTATCGCAAAGAATAGCTTCGCTGACCCAAAGCCCCTGTGCACCACCTGCGTCCCTCCTCTGCTCTCAGAACCCCCGGCAGAATGGCCTCTTCACCATCTCTCTAGTTTTGTCTCTTCCAGAACATTGCCATTTTGTGATTAGCTGACACAGCCTCTTCACACAGCGGAGTTCACTTAGTGCGTACTTCTCATGCCTCCTGGGTCTCTTGGTGTTGGAGTAGTACATTTCTGTGGTGGGACTGACCTCCCATGGTCTGCCTGTTCTACAGCCTGTGCGTTCCTCTACCAGGCACAGGTTAAGACCTCCAGTGAGACCTACACACACTTCAAGTTGAGAATCTACCTTGTGTTCCCCAGGAAATGGGTGTCCACTTCAAGATAGGGGCCAGCCACCCAGCCAGCCACAGAGTAAGAAGGAAAGAAAGATATATAGAATAAAGAAAGGTAAAAAGCCCAGAGACAAAATATAGTTAAAGAGAAACAGGATAATTTAAGTTAGGAAAGCTGGCTAGAAACAAGTCAAGCTAATGCCGGGCATTCATTAGTAAGAATAAGTCTCTGTGTATTTATTTGGGAGCTGGATGGTGGGCCCCCAAGGGTTAAAAAAAAAACAAACAGCAACCACGCTTGCCCTTGAGATAGTAAGCTTCTAGGTGTCTCTTTGAGGGGAGGGTTGGATACTGAGTAGAAAATACTATCAGTTGGGCATGAAGAGGGATCTTTTGGGGGTTGTGGGGGGATTAGGAATCCTGGAAGATCCCTCAAAAATGCCCCCCACAGCATAACAAAAAGAAAGCTGAGGTCAGAGGGGAATTTCCTTGTGGCTCCTTGGTGGTGGGACCGGTTTGAGTGACATTGTGCTGAGGTAACAGCTGTCCTCAATTACAGAGCAGTGTGTGTTGCGGAACCCTGCGGATGACACCACCACACCATGTCTTCAGAGTCCTAGAAAGGGACACTGCACCTGTTTACAGAGGAAGAGTGAGGCCTTGCTGTGCCCCTGGGCTCACTCATGTGTGAATGGGCGTGTTCCCGTGTCAGAGTGCATGTGTGGTCAAGAAGACATGGGGGCTGATCTTCAGTGTCCATCCGATTTTGAGAGTCTCTCTGTTTTCCCTCTATACAGGCCAGCCTAAGCAGGCCTGAGAGCTTCTGGGAATCCCAGCGTCTCTGCCTCCCCTTATCCATAAGAATGCCTGGAGCTCAGACGTTCCTGATTTGTGTCTTGCTCTACTTGGGCTCTAGGGAATCAAATTCAGGCCCTTACCTTTGCACAGCAAGTACTTTTACCCCCTGAGCCATCTCCCCAGCCTGAGGCCGTGAGAAGTTGTACAGCATTGGAAAGGCGATGGAGCTACAAAGAAAAGTAGGACTTGGAAGGCTGACCCCCAGCCAGCCCAGAATCATCCTGCCATTTGCCTCTCAAGGGATGCATCGGGAAGCCTGCTGCCCTGAGTACCCTATATGTGTTCAAGGCTGGAGCCACAGCCTTCAAAGCTTAGAAGCTAGTCTCTGGCACCTGAGTATTAGCCTGGCATTGACAAGCTGGGCCAACTCCAGTTGTAGACTCGAGCCATGGTTTCACGTGCATCAGGCTCTGCTTGAATAATAGTAATCAAAACACCTCCCGATAAGAATTAAGGAAGCAGGTGGACAAGATGGTCCAGAGTAAAAGCGCAGGCCTGACAACCTGAGTTTTAACCCTAGAACCCCTGGTGGGAGGAGAGAGCTGATTCTGAAAAGTTGTCCTCACACCTCCACTTGCATGTGTTCCCAGTGATTTAAAAAAAAAAAAAGAGTCATAATCATGCAGAATAATTGTCATCCGAGAGGCTTCAGCCAGCAACTGATGGGATCAGATGCAGAGACTCACAGACAAACGTTAGTCCGAGTTCAGGAAATCCTTTGGAAGTGGGGGAGGAAGGATTGTAGGAGCCAGAGGGGACGAGGACACCACAAGAAAACCCACAGAATCAACTAAACAGGACTCATAGGGGCTTTCAGAGATTCAATGGACAATGAGCGTGGGTCTGTGCTAGGTCCTCTGCATATATGTTATGGTTGTGTAGCTTGGTGTTCTTGTGAGACTCCTAACAGTGGGAGTGGGCTGTCTCTGACTCTTTTGCCTGCTTTTGAGACCCTTTTCCTCCTACTGGGTTGCCTCGTTCAGCTTTGATATGAGGGTTTGTGCCTTGTCTTATTGTAACTTGTTATGCCATGTTTGGGTGATATCCCTGGGAGGCCTGCCCTTTTCTGAAGGGAAAACAGAGGAGGAGTGGATGGGGTTGGGGGCAAAGGGGAGGTAGAGAGGAGGGGCTGGGAGGAGAGGAGGGAGAGGAAACTGCAGTCAGGATGTAATATATGACAGAAGAATAAAATAATAATAACAAATAAAAAAGATTCATCTATTTCACATGTACAGGTCTTTGCCTGTATGTGTCTGTACATCACATGCAGTTCCTGAAGAGGCCAGAAGAGGTCACTGAATTCCAGGAACAGGAGTTACAGGTGGTTGTGAGCCACCATATGGGTGCTGGGACTCAAACCCAGGTCCTCTGAAGGAGCAGCCAGTGCTCTTGACTACTGAGTGATCTCTGAAGCCCTTCCCAGTGATCTCAATTGACTCAATCACAATATTTAACACAACAAATACATTAAATTCCAGGAATTATTTCAGGGACAACTAAAATATTTTTTGCATGTGTATGTGTGTGTACGTGTATGTGCGTTCCCATGTGTGGGAAGATACGAGTGCAAGTACTTGTGTGTGTAGAGGCCTGAGGTTAACATCAAGTGTCTTCCTCAGTCTCTCTCCACTCCTGAGACAGGGCCTCTCATTGAACTCAGAGCTAGCCATAAAGAAGTGGCTAGCCGCAGGGCGGTGGGGCGCACGCCTTTAATCCCAGCACTCGGGAGGCAGAGGCAGGCGGATCTCTGTGAGTTGGAGGCTACCCTGGTCTACAGAGTGAGTTCCAGGACAGGCTCCAAAGCTACACAAAGAAACCCTGTCTGGGGGTGGGGGGAGAAGGGGGAAAGACACTGGCTAGCCAGCTTGCCCAGGGGATCTTGTCTCTGCCTTTCAAGAGCTGGGATTAGAAGCAGGCAACCACACTCAACCTTTTCTGTGGATTTCTGGGATCTAAATTCCAGTACTCACACTTGCATGGCAGACATTTCTCCACTGAGACATCTTTCCAGATCTATTTAAAATGTCTTGGATGTGACCTTAGCCTGGAAAAATGTCCAGGGGTGAGTCTGTCTCTAGCATTACCTGGGTAAAGAGGCAAACTGTGCTGCTACAGCTAGCTGAAAATCACTAACCAGGTTCAGGGTAAAGGAGTGTGAGTCCCCACAAATCTTATCTTCTGGAATATTCTAGGAAGTTTTGAAGTGCCACATAATCATGTCCAATATGAAATGGCAGGGACATCTCCTGGACACAGAATAAGCCCTCCCCTGCAGTCAGAGGAGAGTGCTCTGGCACACAGCTGCCCCTCTGCACCGACCGACCGGCCTTGCCTTGCAGGACACAAAGCATGGATGATTCGATACTGTTTCTGGATCTCATTGAACATCCCGCTGTGAGCCAGACTTCATTGGTGCCTCCAGTTTGCTCCCTGACTGCCTTCCTGAGGGTCATCAGGCCTCCCCTGCAGTTCTGCTGGGGTCTCTTTCATCACCCCCTTTCACCTGCCATTTTAAAAAGACGTTTTGTGTGTGTATGGGTGTGAGTGTGAGCAAGCACTTGTGCACATGCATGAGGTCAGTTCCGTTGGAGGCCAGAAAAAAGTATTGGATCCCCTGTGGCTGCGGCTGCGGAGGGTTGTGAGCTGCCAGACTGGGTACTGGGAGCAGAGCACTGGTCTTCTGGGGGGCAGCAAGTGTTTTAACCTCCAAGACATCTCTCTAGCCCCTGCCTGCCATTTTTTTAAAATCTGTGTTTTATAACTAATCCAGAAGTGTCATGTGGACAGACCACAGGCTAGTGAGGAACATAATCTGTGATATTTTATTTAAAGAATTAGCTGTTTTTGTTTGTTTGTTTGTTTGTTTTTAGACAAGGTCTCATATATCCCAGGCTAGCCTCCCTTCTCCATGTGGCTGATGACCTTGAACCTCTAATTCTCCTGCTTTTACCTCCCAAGTGTGGGTATTCCAGGTGTGCTCCACCACACCTGGTCTGTGAAGTGCTGGGATCACACCCAGTGCCTTGTGCAGGCCAGGTGACCACGGTCACCCAAGCCACGCACGCTCCAGCCACTCAGAGCGCTGTTCTCACTGCCGCTGTCACGTAGCTGCTGCTGCTGCGGTCCTTGCTGCATCTCATGTATCTGCACTCCACCTGTGTGCTGTTTGGAACTGGGACTCCACAGCAGGAATCTGAAAGCCACATCCCCTCAGTGTCACCCACTGCCACCAGTGTGTCCCTGGTGGCCATTGCCGTCTGCGCCAGACGGATTAGTGATCCTTTCCGCAGTCAGCCCCAGCTCTAGTTCTCTGACTTCTCTAAAAAGCCGCTGCTGCAGGCTGAGGGCCTCCCGCGGCCCAGGCTCTTCTGAGGCAGGCTGGCGTCTGAAAGCATAATGCTCATGAACCAATGTCTGAGGAAACTCCAGCATCTAGTTACCACTCGTTGCCAAGCAACTGGCATGAGCTGGATACCCATTAGTTTCATCACTATTTCTACTCTCCAGGAAGATGCTTTGCCCAGTGGCCTGTGAGCTCTGCCCTGTGAGCTCACCTGTGCTGGTAGCCTGTGAGCTCACGTGTGTTGGTGGAATGACCCAAACTTTACTTTTAGGGAACCGTTGTCACCACTGGGCGGGAAGACAGAAATCAGTCTCACTTCACTTCAGAGGTGACCTTGTTTCCAAGAGGGCAAATGACGTTTTGAGTCAGATTAGGGGAAAGTCCTGGGTTCTTCGAGGGAGAAAACGGAGTAGTGTCCTAACACGTTTCAGAGGCTGGGGTGTACAGTGTAAGGCTCAGGTATATAGTGCTTGCATAACATGCACAAGGTTCAGGTTTGCTCTCTGGCACCACACAGACCAGGTGTGACAGTGCACTCCTGTAATCTAGCACACGGGCGGTATAGGGAGGAGAATCAGAAATTCACGGACATCACTGGTCATCATTGAGGCCAGCCTAGGATGTGTGAGACATTTTAGGGAATGCTGAAGTGTGTGAACAGTGCTGAGTTTTGAGCTGAACCACCCAGAGACGAATGCCCCTCTGGTGATGCCAAAGTGAATGTAATGACCTTGTTCTTGGGTCTGAGTCGGGGCACCTCCTGGGTTCTCCCCAGGCACCCCCTGGCCACCTTCTTCCACCTGTTGTTCCGTGTGAGCGCCATCGTCACCTATGTGTGCTGTGACTGGTTCAGCAGGAGCTTCGTGGGCTGCTTCGTCACTGTGCTCCTCCTTCTGTCCTTTGACTTCTGGTCTGTGAAGGTAAGGCTCCCTCTCCAGGGACATGTGGGCTTTGCTCCCAGACGATGATGTGGGATCCAGGGCTGCTTTGGTTTAAACTGTTTAAACACCGAGGGGCCAGCAAGAGAGCACAGCAGGTGAAGGGTACTTGTTGCCAAGCGTGGACCTCAGTACGATTCTTGGAGTCTACATGGTGCAAGGAGAGACCTGAACCCCACAACTTGTCCCTTGACCTCCACAAGTAATGCTGTGGCATGTGAGTGCCCTTCTCTTCCACACAAAATTAATGTTTAAAAATTTTAAGGATTACTGGGCCCATGTCACTTATAATTAGACAGCAAATATGCTTCAGTAAGTGACTTCCAGGGTCAGTTGTCACAGGTGCACAAATGCATCATAGGGGTGACAACCCCATGTAGCTTTGGACTGTGTACAATTTTCATGATACACACACACACACACACACACACACAAACATATAGTATGACCATCTGTTTTATTTTGAGGCAGGGTCTTTGTTTTTGAGACAGCATCTCACTATGTAACCCTGGCTAACTCCAGCTCACAGATCTGCCTGAGGACTGGGGTTCAAGGTGTGCACTGCCCACCATACCTGGCCAGAATTCCACTTTTTAAAATGATAAGGGCCAGTATAGTGGCATACCTCTTTAATATCAGCACTCAGGGGTTGGGAGGGAAGGGGAGTAGGTAGGCAGAGGCAGGTGGATCTCTGTGAATTTGAGGCCAGCCTGGTCTACGTAGTAAGTTCTGGGCCAACCAAGTGAGACCCTGTCTCGAAAAAATACAACAAAACAAAAAAAAGTAAGCTTGTTAAAGACAAGAAGCCTGGAAAGCTCACTTGAGGAACAATTACAATTCAACACCCTTTTTCCCTTTTTCTTTTTGTGTGAGCATGTGCACATGTGCTATAATGTACATGTGGTCAGAGGACAAGTTGTAGAGTCAGTTCTCATTCCACCATATGGGTCCTGGGGAATTGAACTCGGGCCAGCAGGCTTGGCAGAAGCATCTTCACCCACCGTCATCTTACAGCCCACACCCTTCTCTTAATGTCCTCTGCAGTTTACAACAAACACTAGTCAGGTGCATTGGCCTCACCACTTAGGAAGCTGAGGCAGGAGGCTTGAGAATCCAGGCTAACCTGGGCTACATAGGAAGACTATTACAGAAACAATTAGCCATTTTGTTCCTTGTGTGCTCACAGCCCTTTTGCCCACTTTCCTCAGAATGTAACTGGAAGACTCATGGTGGGTCTTCGATGGTGGAACCAGATAGACGAAGACGGAAAAAGCCACTGGATATTTGAAGCCAGAAAGGTACTCTCTGAGACAAGACAAACTATTAAGAACCTGGACAAGGCTGTGTGCAGCTTACACAGGTTCCCTGAGCACTGTGTGTGCCAGACCAGACCCTGCCCTACACAAATCCTCTGTGAAACCCACACAGCAACAGTGCACAGTAAACAAGCAAAAACAAGAGTCACTTGTGGTGATATTTTATTTGTGCACCCCAATAAAGCTTATCTGAGGATCAGAGGAAAAAGCCAGCCACTATAGTAAACATAGAGGTCAGGCAGTGGTAGCACATGCCTTTAGTCCTAGCATTCGGGAGGCAGAGATTCATCCGGATCTCTGTGATTTCAAGGCCACACTGGGAACAGAGCCAGGTGTGGTGGCACACACTTTTAATTCCAGCACTAACCATAGAGGTCTGTAGGTCTGTACAGACAGACAGGAAGTGATAAAGCTGGGCAGAAAGAGGAAGTGATGTAGCTGGGCGGAGAGAGGAAATAAGATGGCAGGGCACAGAAAGGATATAGGCGTGGGTATACAAGGAAGTAACTCTGAAGGCTGAGAGTTGGTGAGGTGAGGTTGGATGTGGCTTGTCTTATTCCTCTGATCTCTCAGTTTTCACCCCAATATCTGGCTCCAGGTTTTTTATTAATAAGACCGTTTAGCAATTCATCTTACAGTCAACTGCTTGATAAAGGACAGTGGCTGTTCCTCAACAGGTCTCTCCAAGCCACATGGCCGCCACTGAGGCAGAGGCGCGCATCTTCTGGCTTGGCCTCATCATCTGCCCAGTGATCTGGATCGTGTTCTTCTTCAGCACCTTGTTCTCCTTGAAGCTGAAGTGGCTGGTAAGATGCACCCTGATCCCCCTGCTGCTGTGACAAACGGGCTGGAAGTAGTCTGACCCGGTGGTCACTCTAACAGTTGGTGGAGATGGCCACATAGTGGATACATTCACCATTTGGAGGCTATATTCAGGGCTTCTGTCATTTTTGCAATTATATAACCATCACAGCCAATCTTAGGGTTTTCAAAAGATTTCATTATAATTGTGTGTGTGTGTGTGTGTGTGTGTGTGTGTGTGTGTGTGTGTGTATCTGCGTGTGGTGTGTGCGGCAAGTGCAGGTGCCCTCGGGGCCCCGAAGAGGGCATGGGTTCCCCTGGAATTGCAACAACAAGCCTTTTTGTAAGCTGCCGACAGGAGTGTTGGGCACCAAACTCAGGTCCTCTGAGAACAGCAAGCTCCCCAGCCCATTTTAGAATTATTTTCATCACCCCACCCAAAGAAAATCTATACTTTGTAGACCTTGCCCTCTATGCCGTTTTCCTGCCCCCTGGCACTCATCTTCCTAGATAGACTGGCCTGTGAAATAATATATTTGTTCTTCTCTAAGAGGCTTCTTTCACTTGGCACACGTTCAGGTCCAACCAAACTATAGCGTGTATCAGTACACTGTTTGCGTGGTTAGTATCCATAGTATGAGTATACCACATTCTGTTTCATTCACTAGTGGATAGGGAATAATGCTGATATGAAATTGTTGTTTCTGAGGTACCAGGGAAGGATCCCAGGGCTGTGTGAATGCTAGGCAAGTACTCCACTGAGCTACATCCTCAGCCCCCAGGAAGGAGTTTTTATTAAAAACTACAGTATTCATTAACAGACCACCTTTCTCAAGTGGGAAGGCTGACAGTACTCAGGTTTTATTTGGGAGGGCTGTCCATTCACTGGGGACACAGAACACAGGTCACAGTAGAAGAAACACCATGATGGTAAGTGGGTTCCACGGTTTGGCTTCTGCACTGCCTCCCCCTAGCCCCCCCCCCCCCAACAGCTCCATAGCTTTGGGCAGCTTCTGTCTCTCAGCTTGTCTCCTCCCTGTTTGCTTAGGCTACCCCTTCCCACTCAGTCCACACCCTCAGCAGGTTTCCCTTTGCTTTGCCCAATACAGGCTCTTGTGATCGCTGGGATTTCCCTCCAAGCTGCCAACCTCTATGGCTACATCCTTTGTAAGATGGGGGGCGAGGGTGACATCAGTACAGTTGCGGCCAGCTTTCTGTCCCAGACGGTGTTCCAGATGGTGAGTGACCAAGTTCTTCCCTCGCAGGTGCTCAAAGTGAAGCGCATATGTTGGCAACTGCAATTCCTAAGTCTTCCTACCAGCTGGCTAACCATGGTTTTTACTGTGTATATGTAAAATCTACCAGGTTGACTATTTCCAGTGTATAGTTCTAGCTCGGCATGATGGTATACACTTTTTTTAAAAAAAGATTTATTTATTTAGTATACAGCATGTATGGCTGCAGGTCAGAGGGCACCAGATCTCATTATAGATGGTTGTGAGCCACCATGTGGTTGCTGGGAATTGAACTCAGGTCCTCTGGGGGAGCAGCCAGTGCTCTTAACCACTGCGCCATCTCTCCAGTCCTGCTGTTTAGTTTTAAGTGATATTTAAAACTATAGAATTGGAGGATGGAGAGATGGCTCAGCAGCTTAGAGAACAAAGCTTTTGCAGAGGAGCCAGACTGGGTTCCCAGCACCCACATGGTGGCTCAGTTCCAGTGGATCTAACACCCTCTTGTGATTTCCACAGGCACCAAGCACACACATTAATACATGCATACATTCACTCAGGCAAAACACTCACACCCATAAAATTAAATAAAATAAAATCCTACAGGATTGGCCAGGAAGATGGCTCAGTAGATAAAAGCACTGGATGTGTAAGCCTGACAACCTAAATTCAATCCCAAGAATCCACGAAAGCCAGATGTGGTGGCATACATTTATAATCACGGTAGTTCTGGGGTAAGATGAAGGGTAGATATAGAAGTTCATGGGCAACTAGCCTGGAGTACACAGGGCAGAGACAGGGGAGAGACCCTGCCTCAAAAACAGGGTGGAAAGAGAAAACTAATTCCCCAAAAGTTGTCTTCTGATTCCCATAGGTACATCATGGAATGCACAAACCTGCACATACCTACATAAACACACACACACACACACACACACACACACACACACAAAACCACCCCGCAGAATTAAGGAAAGAGTGACAAAGCCTTCTGTTTTGTTCTGAAGCCAGGAAATAGTTTTTTAAAATAATTTATTTTCATTTTATGTGCATTGGTGTTTCACCTGCATGCAGGTCTGTGTGAGGGTGTCAGACAGTTGTGAGCTGCCATGTGGGTCCTGGGAACTGAACCCAGGTCTTCTGGAAGAGCAGCCAGTGCTCCTAACTGCTGAGCTATTTCTCCAGCCCCAGGAATATTTCTTGAAGGCAGGGACGGAGGAGTCTTTGGTCTGACAGGTTCAGTGTGCAGTGGTCTCCATGCTGCTGCTTGTGGCAATGGCTCTGTCAGTCATGGCTCTTCTCTGGGGCAGTCATGGCTCTTCTTGCCTTGCAGGCATCCCCAGGTGACGTTCAGAAGCCCAGGCTTGAAGGACTGGACATCCACCAGCGTTAGGTGAGCAATGGATGCAGGCCTGAGGCCTGGGCACTCATGGGACATGCAGCCCCTGGGCAGTTGTGCCCGAGGTCTAGGGGGACTCTCCTCAGTCCTCCAAGCTGACCTGGAGCAAGTCCAAGCTGGAGCCCCGAAGTTTAGGCCTGTCCAGAACCACTGACCTTCAGAAAGGTCACATCTTCCCCACAAAGACCCCAGCACATTCCAAGAGTATGTGTGTAAAGGGGAAGGAGAGGACAGGGGAGGGGAGTGGGGGTGGTGTTTGCCCACCTTCTCCTGCCTCACCACAGTGGTGTGGAAATCTGGGATGACTTCCCTCAGCAGCTCTCAGTTCCTATGTCTCTCACTCAGTCTCAGGTCAGGAGGAGAGTTACACCAGTCTCTCAGAAGCACCAGGAAAGAGTTTGCCTGGGACCCTGGGAATTACTGGATGTCCTGAGGGTACCCACCACCCTATGGGTGACTTCTGGGTTTTTCTGGGGGGAGGGGGTTGATGGCCCTTAGCCAAAGCATGATCCCAGAGCTGGAGACCCAGTGTGGGCTGGGGCCGCTTTCACTTCCGTCCACCTGAGGGAGCCACAGGCCTCCCTCTGTTCCTCCCTAGGGTTATACTTGAGGCAGAAAGAGCTCCTGGGAGTCTTTGGACTCCAGAAAGCAGCCCCCAAGGGACGGGTTCAAGGAGACAGTTTTATTTTACGATGAATGGCACCTGTATGCAGAGTACCTATACCTCTGATCTGGAGGAAGCAGGCAGATAGGTGATTAAAGTCTTAAGGAAGTGACTTCAAATCCTGTCAGCATCTGCTGGCCATGGCCCCACCTGTCCCCCGCTGACCACCTGTGCCTGCAGGTCCTGTCCCCTGATGAGGTTCGCATTATGTGACTGACGAGAACCACAGAACTCTCGGATTCCTAGGAAATAAGTGAGGGTGAGCTCTCGCCTGTCCTCTCCACAGGACCCAAGCCCACAGCTGCCATGGCTTGCTCTGGCCTTCCACAGCTAGGATTTCAATCAGTGTTACTGGCCTTTATGGCTTGTATCTCCCACGCTATCAACTTCACCCTCCCTGTTTCTCAAACTAAGAACTAGCTCACAACATGGACACATGGGGAGAAGTCTCCCGAGGAGCCATGCTGATCATTCGAGTCGCCAGCACCCTTCTGTTTCTGCCCACTTCCCCCCTCTAGGGACTTCCTGCCAGTAGCCGTCTCAAACACTCACTGTGAATTATACTTCGGTAGGCTGCTGTGGCTGGTGAATCTGGGGCTTCAACAAAGAACGACTGCCCTTTGTCACAGCTCTTACCTTGAAGAGACAGAACACGAGACCCTGTGAAAGCCCCACTCTTGGTGCCTGCTGTGGCACAGCTGCCTGGGGCTCCCCCCTCAAGGAGGGCAAAGCTGGGGCACACAACAGAGGCCTCAGCTGCGTCCCCGCCCCTAGCAACCCCTGCTTTCCTTTGCTGTTGCTGCAAGCCAGCTGGGCGGCACATGGCAAATGCAGATTCCAGGTCCAAAGAACTGTGTCTGCTGCTCTGGGCGGGCCCAGGAATCTGCATTAGATCCACTGACCAGCAGCCCAGGAAAATGAGAATACAGGGAAGGGAGTCAACAGAGACAGTGTGTGTTGCAAGACCTAAGGACTAAGAAAGGAAATGCAGGCAGGGTGAACGGAGCATCTCCCCAGAAATGCACATGTCAATGTAGAACACACACAGCCTCTCATGCTTAGAACAAGCCCCACGGTACATACACCCTACCCTCTGCTCTCTTCCCCCATCAGTTCATCTTTATGGTCGTCCACACTGGGGTGGATCTCTCTCTCTCTCTCTCTCTCTCTCTCTCTCTCTCTCTCTCTCTCACACACACACACACACACACACACACACACACACGGACCATATGTGACCCAGGGAGACATAGCTCATTGGTTGTGAACCTCCCTTGTGCCCAGTTCCCCATGCTGCTGCCTGGCATACACCAGGCCTTGCTCAAACATTCCAGTCCCAGCGTCCCTGCCAGGAAAGGCCAGCTCCCACACTTGGGCGCACAGTTACCTGCAGCTGAGTCCAATCTGGTCAGGCTCTTCTCTCTCAGAACCAGGCACCCAGCACTGCTCCACTCACCACTCACTAGCTCCACTTTTATCTTGGGGAACTGAAATCTAGGGGAAACTGAGCCCCTGCCTGTCTCCTCTTCCCTCTGCAAGCTGATATCCTGGGTGAGCCTGGGATGGAGATAGGTGTGTACTCCTTCTCTAGGTTTGAAGCCACTCAGAGTGCAAATGTCAGGATCCTATGATACCCAGCATGGTCCCCTATAGCATATCAGTGCCCACCCAAGTGGCACGGAGTGGGCTGTCTCAGCACTTGCTGCTGACGAAGGGGTCCTGCAGTCCTAGGGGCATGGGGCTGGGGTTTCATGGAGGTGGATCTGTGGTACCTGCCCCAGGCCTCACTGGCTGCAGCCTCTAAGGAACTCTGGGTCCAGCTCTGACCCAGCACTGCTGTTCCGAGCCCTCGAGCTGCTGTGACAGCTGTGTGAGTAGCACGAACCCCTCAGACTCACCGATGAGTGGATCCAGCGGCACTCTGCCCAGGAGGGGGATCTTCAGGTCCTGGCACATGGCCTCTGCACCCCCAGTTGTGGGAGGGAAGATCTGGGACTCTTTCTGTGAAGCAGAAAGAGGAGGAAGTTTTATTCTGCTTCTGGATGTTAGGACACACTAGTTTCCAGATGTTTTAAAACAGTGGCTGATTTTTGGATGTGAAACTACAAAGCATCTTCACTCAGGCAGAGGAGGGCTTCACAGAGACCTCGCCCTTCCTGACACAGCAGGGAGAGCAGAGCCTAGAGAAGCACCCCTGCTGTTTCCCCACTAAGACAAGGGTGTGGAGTGGCCCCACCCCTGGGACCCTCACCTTGCACTTGGGGCAAATGAAGCCGCTCATGTTCTCCACCACACCAATGATGGGCAGCTTCACCTTGTGGCAGAAGCTTATCTCTTTCCGGACATCCTGGAGGGCCACCTCCTGGCAAAGTTCACAGAGCAGTTATCCTACAGCCACAGGGCACTGGAAGACACGTGTGGTCCAGGGGATGGCCGTGACACTGGGCACACCATCAAGTGCTGGGGAACGTGACCATGGCTTGGTGCTCACTCACCTGAGGGGTGGTGAGGATCACCGCCCCATCAATGTGCGCCGCAGCCAGATACTGGACGACAGAGAGGTGTTCATCGGATGTGCCGGGCGGGGTGTCTACAATGAGGTAGTCGACATCTCCCCAGTCTACATCACGGAGGAACTGCTTGATCATGCCTGGAAGGGAGCAAGGCTGAGTGTGCCCTCCTTCTGCACACATCTCCAGAAGGATCTTTCAGTCTGCACGAGCATTCTACACTCCATAGCAGGGACCCTCAACAAGTGATACTGTTGTCCCCAGGGAGCAGGAGGTGAGGCCTGCAGACATGTTGGGTGGCCATGAGGTCAGGAGTTACTACTATCATTATGTTCTGTATGGTACAGACATGTTGCCCCAACAGACTCATGTGACCGAAGTGTCAGTAATGAGAGAAGGTGGCTGCCCCAGGCCATGCTTTCTGTATGCCCTTGTTTCCCCCACACTGACCCAGCAAGGGGGTTTTACTTCACACTTCCTTCCTTGACACAAACCAGTCACGTGACACCATACTACAAATAACTTCAGGATTCTGAAAGCCTTAAGAGCAGACGAGCTCTTCTACACTGAAATGTCTACACTGAAACCTGGCATTTCTCATACCAGGTCAAGCACTAGTATGCAGGACCTGGGCTCCATCCCCAGTACCAAAGCAATAGCATTAAATACCACTGAACCCATGCATGCAGTCTCCCTGACAGTCTAGTCTGGATGTAGGCAGAACCAGGAATTTGAACCAGAGGAGGAAAGTGACAAACCATTTTTCTTTGGTCCCCTCCAGATGACAGCATCATCAGGGCTGCTGAGCAGGAAACCCACAGACATCACCCCCAGGTTGTCTTCCACGTACTGCAGAGGGAATGGGGAGAAACACGTTTGCTTGTGGGAACAGGGGCACAACACACCTACACAAACCACATGTGGGTACTTCCTGGGGGATTTGGTAAAGAAAAAAAATGTTCAAGATGAAGGCATCATGTGCCTCACACCTACGCTTGCTCTTTGCAGCCTTAGGTGGCCATGGTGAGATCTACAAGAGGCCATGTCTGGCCTGTGCCTCAACGACAGGTTAACGAAGCTAAAACAAACACCGTCTCCTCAGGTGTCCTAACTGGATGAGCAGAGACCGCACAATCCGGTCTTGGAGGTGAGGGTTGACTGGGACACACTGTGCTCATTCAGTTTCCCAACACCACTTCGCAGCCATGGAACCAGAGAGCACAGGTCCATCGGCCCCACACAGACAAGGCACGCCAGACCTTGATCTTACCTGTGTGCTTGGAAAACAGCCTCAGTAAACGTTCAAGTTGAGCAGTATTTTTGCCAACCCCACCTCCATCAGATACACCTGTCTCATACCCTGCCCCCCAGGAAGGCTAACTTACCACTGGAGACCAGCCGGAGCCACTCTGGTGAACCTGTGGGGACATGGCAGTCATTCTTATCACTGTGCACTCTGGTCACATCATCACTGACAAAGTGTCTAAAGAGGATGGTTTCACACAGTGCGATTCACCATCCTGTACTGCATCACTCAATAAAAAAGGTTTTTAAATTACATTTATTTAGTACGTGCGTGCATGCATGTGTATGTGTGTCTTGACTGCACACGGAGGTCCGAGGACAAGCTTCAGGACTCTCCGTCCATTATGTGGATCCCAAGAACAGAATTCAGTCCTCAGCACCTTTATCTGCTAGCTGCTGAGTTCTTAATGGAGGGTTGAGAAATGAAAACCTTATTTGACACAGACCCTCTATCCTCGCCTGTTCTTGTCAAGGAACCAAAATCATTCAAGTTCAGGTACAACTTTGAGGTATTTAAAAAAGAATGAGAGGCTGGCCAACTGCTGCTTCTTCAGGCACATGGAAGGGATCTACTACCTGTGACCTTCAGTGCCACAGTTGATTCAAGGCCACCCCAAAGGGTGCAGAGATGGCTCCGCAGTTAACAGCACTGGCTATGCTTTCAAAGGACCCGAGTTTGATCTTCAGCATCTGAATGGTGGTGGCTCACATCTGTCTATAATTCTAGTTTCTGGCAATCTGACACCCTCTTTTGTCTCTTTGGACAATGTGAGCACGTGGTGCACAGACATACATGCAGGAAAAACACCCCCTGCCCCCCCCCAAAATGAAATGAAATACAATTTTAAAAGTTGCCCTTAGGCCAGGCATGGTGGCACACACCTTTAATCCCAGCACTTAGGGGACAGTGGCAAGTGGATCTCTGTGAGTTCCAGGCCAGCCAGGGCTACCCAGTGAAAGCTTGTCTAAAAAAAAAAAAAAAAAAAAAAAAAAAAGAAAGAAAAACACCTGCCCCAGTAAGTGGCCTGAGCCCTGACTCCATGATACTATCCACAGGGGGCAAGGGCCCAAAGTCACCAGGAAGTCCCATGGGGCTATTTCAGGACCTGGACCCCCAGGGCTGGGCTCTGTTCCGTTTATTATGAAACTAGAACTTAAGCAACTTCCACCGACACATCAGACGGTGCTTCTCCTCTTTCTAGACAGGGTCCTGACACCCCCTGGCCCCTAACCAAGTGACCCTCCCGACTCACCCTCACACGTGACTGGACTACAGCTTGTAGCAGCATGCCTGGCCAGATTTCTATAAATCATGCTTGCACTGTAAGCAGCTCACACCCAGGTTGGGGTGTGTATTGTGCAAGGGCTCACTGACCAGGGAAGAATCCCGTTTTACTTCAACATGGGTGACCCTGCACACACTCACATCCTCAGAGCACACCCAAGGCCTCAGCAGTTCAACCAAGAGTAGCCTGGGTGACCTTCCGATTTACTGAGGCTTAAGGCTCCTGCTCTTGCCCGCAGCTAGTGTTCTCAGCTAGCTCTCCATACCGGGGAGCCCGCCCCTCCACTCGGCTGAAGCCAGTCCCTCTCCAGCTTCAGCCTCCCGTTCTCTGCCCTCCCACTTGAGGATTTTCTGCCTTGCGTGACACTGTGTGCCTTGAGGAGAACGTGGAGCTTCTGAGCCCCAGCCCTGCTTCTGCACACCACCAGGGGTCCTTCCTGCCCTGTCACTCTCCAGTCCCACAAGCAGGGTCTCAGCTCCCGAGAGGAGACCACAGCACCGAGAGAGTCCCTAGCTTCCATGCAGACCCATGCACACTCGAGCCCCGAGTTAGCGCTCAGAGCTGAATTTCCACCTCTCACGTCTGCATCCTGCTTGCTGTCTCCCTCCCCGACCCACGAAGGCACCAATGCTTCTCACAGACGTGGACGCACTTTATGCCTAATCCCAAACCCCCAAATCCACAGCCGTTGAGGAGGGACAGGGGCTACTGCATATGCTCGCCCACAGAGAACCAGTCAAGTTCTCTGACAGCCATCACCTGCTCTCCTTCCAAGCCCATGATCTTGGGAATCGACGGCCCACAGATATCGATGTCCAGAAGGGCGACCTGGGAATGAGAAGAGGAAGGTCACTGACTGCTACACCCTCGAGATGTGCACATCGGGACAGGACACAGCCACGGACACATCAAAACAGACAACTGAGCTTCCACTTTCTCAGGGGAAAGGTGTAACATGGCCCTTCCAGGCCACTGATACAGTACAACTCCTAGGGCAAGTCGTCTATACAGGCCCCAGTGTGGAACAGGGTGATCTTACAGCAGGTCATCAAGCCACTCAGAGATTTAGGTCACTCAGCCAAGGAGTGCCCTGTGATTTCTGTATCACAGAAGCCAACACTGAGATTCAGAGTCTGGGGACTTGTTCAGTGAGTAAGGAACAGAGACAGGACAAAGTCAAAGTTCCCAATGCCAGTGCTCTTCCCATGACACTCTCAGGCCTGCTGAGGAGGGGAGGAGGTCTGAAGAGAAATTCTGGCTGACCTCTAGGCAAGCACCATTTTCCTGTGACCAAGTTGATAACAAACTTCCCAAAGAGCCTTAAAGTAAGAAAGGAGATCTTGGAGAGAAGGCTCAGACACTGAGAGACCAAGCTGCTCTTCAACAGAGCACAATTTAAAGTACCCATGTCCAGTAGCTCAAGACCATCAGAGCTCCAGTTTCAGGGGATCTGGTGCCCCCTTCTGGCCTCCAGACACCGCACTCATGCACACTCCCTCCCCCAACACGTCCTTTTAATTGTATTTTATGCGTGTGGATGTCTTGCCTGTGTGCATATCTGTGCATCACATGCATGCCTGG
Source organism: Peromyscus aztecus (assembly GCA_902168405.1). Taxonomy (NCBI): domain Eukaryota; kingdom Metazoa; phylum Chordata; class Mammalia; order Rodentia; family Cricetidae; genus Peromyscus; species Peromyscus aztecus. Next base: position 36,429 of record CABHPQ010001572.1, read on the forward strand.
CCCATGTAGGCCATAAGAGGGCATCAGATATATATATATATAGACAGTTGTGAGCTGCCATATAGGTGCTGGGACTTGAACCTGGTCCTCTAAAAAGGCAGTCAGTTCCCAATACCCACGTTGGGCAGCTCAAAATTGCCTGTAACTCCAGCTCCAGGGTATCCAACACCCTTTTCTGGCCTCTCTAGACACTTGGCCACACATGGCAGTCACACAGATACACATACATGCAAATAAGAATCATCTTTAAAAATATGAAAGGACTCTGGGAAGTTCTTGTTGGGGACTTAGGCAGTCTCAGAAGAGACTGTACCTAAGTCTGTCCCCACCCTTGCTGACAACTGGCCCGTGGCGGCACGCGCTGGCCTTGTGAAGGGCAGCCATTCATCTTGAGAACTGGTGGTCTGGAAACTGGAGTGCAGCACCCCTGGGGAACTTTGGAACTTGCCCCATGCTCTCTTCTCTCCTCCTTCTCCATCCTACTTCCTCTACATGCTGGCTGACTGTGGTACCGGTGTGTACCGGACACAGAGAACTTCATCACTGAGATCCGTTTGCCTCCTGCGTCCTCTGCCGGCCTGGCGCCAAAGTGCAGCACAGGGACATCTGCCACCTGGGGATGGGCCCTGGGTCCGTGACATGGGAAAGCAGAGAACCTCTGCAGCTCTAGCAGGTCTCCAGCCACCTGTCTCATCAGCTCCTTCTGAGGAAAGATTTTCCCCACAAGCCAGAGAAGGAACCGAGCCAAGTGACACCAGGATGCAATACCCACACTGACAGTCACCTCACTGTCCAGGAAGGCAGTGAGAGCTGTGCTCAGGATCTCCCGGGCTGCTCCCTGTGGCAGATGACACCTGAGTCACCATCACTGATTTCTTCCCTCTTCAGCCTAGGTCAGGCTAGTGAGTGCCTGCTGAAAACCAGGCCTGTCTGCCCATCCGCAGGACCTCCCAGCTGGCTGAGGGTGAGGAGTCCCTTTCACAGTAAGTGGACAGTGGAAGTGCTGTGGGTATCAACTCTGCCCCCCTTAAAATGTGAACTTTCTTCCCTAACGGTCACGGTTCTAAATCTGGGCCTTCCCAGCCACTTCACATGAAGGCTTCTCCCTCGGTCTTGCCTATCCGAGCTGCTGGCCTTTGAAATGAGTTTGAGGGTTAAGGCTCCTCCAGCTGGGGAGTCTACAAACCCAGGGAAGGGTCTCAGGTGCTTCCTCACACGCCCTGAACTGACAGTACTGATGCTGCTCACCTTTCATCCATGGTGCCCAAGATCATCCATGGGACTTTGCAGGAGTTGGACATGTGCAATGGAAGCTGGCATGGGGTCCTCCTAGGCCCTTGGCCTGAACTACAAAGCCTCCTTCATTTACATACACCTTCCTTCCTCTGCCTGATGTTGGGACTCAACTCCACTTCTGCTGTCTTTACCCTAGGTCTTTTCCAAACAAGATGACAAACAGCAGCTTGGAGCAGTCGAGTGCCAGGCTTCTACTGGTCACAGAAGGCAGCCTGAAGGCTGGAGAAACTGCGCTCCTGATGCTCATCAACAGGCCCCATCCAGTGTGACCACGTCTACGCTGTGCACGGCAGATGGCCCTGCAGTCACTGCCAGGATGCTGCCCGGAGAATGCAGGCTTCCCTACAACCTGCTTCCAGTTTTGAGACAGGGGGGCTCACTCTGTAGCACAGGCTGGCCTGGTACTCGTGGCAGTCCTCTCAAGCGCCAAGACTACAGGTGTGAGTCAACACACCCAGCTCACTGTCTTTTTTTTTTTTTTTTTTTTTTTAATAACTCTAACTGCATAAAGAAATACAGCTTGCCAGGTCCTGTCTCCACACTGAACTGCATACTGGAAGGTCTTGACAGATGTGTAGCAAGACACACTTGTATAGAGGACAGGCATGTGAACTTAGCTCCCCATGCCTGGCTGGGGCAGAGGCTGTGGTAGACACAGCTATGTAGATACAGCTAAGAATATTTCCAACAGCTCTAGAGCCAAAACTTATTCTGGCCAATACAGGTCAATTTTTGTTGTTAGAATTTATTTTGTGGGAGGCAGGGACTGATTCTCAAACATATGCTCCACCACTGTGCCGCAGTCTCAGCCCCTTGTGGAAAATGCAATGTGATCAAAGACTGCACTGTACTAGGCAATGTAAATTTGACCCTCTGGTAGCAAGAGACTGTCCCCTAACAGAACATTTAACCTGCTCTGGCCTGTGGGTTGGGTAGGCTGCTCTAAAAGCAATCATCCTCTGAATTTCAGTTAGCCAAGTGCAGCCATGATGAGGACGGTTGTCGGGGACGTTTCCAGGACTCTGTGTGGGAGGAGCAGTTCTTGCACTTTAACTGCTCCCCCCACCCAGGCCTCTGAGCCCCATCTCACAGATGAGAAACTGGAGGCAGAGAGCCTGGCAACCAGCCTGGGCATCAGCGGTGATGTGGGTAGAGCTGGGATATGAAGTTGGCTGCCCTTGGCTAGCACTACCTTTTATTAAAGCTGGCACTGCTGCAGAGTGCTGGGGATCTGAGTTAGTTCTGTCTGTTTTGAGACAGGGTCTCACTCTGTACACATGGCTGGCCTTGAATTCAAACATCCTCCTGCCCCCAGGCTCCAAAATCCTGGGATTTACAAGCATGTGTCACACGGCCTGGTGAGGTGATTCCATTTCATGTCTGTACACTTGAGATGAATGACCCAGCACAAGGGTCATTTCTGTAAGAGGCAACAGAAAATGTTTCCTGCGTTATGGACAAAAACAAGAATAATATATAGGTGCTTGTGTGACTTGGGAAGTAACCATTTAAATATGTAAATACCAATCTTCACTCAGGAGATGGACCAAACTGTAGTTCAGGATCTGGACTTCAAGAAAACAGAAAGAGCTTTATGAGGGGCAGGTAGAAGAGGCCCCAGTGAAACGTGACAACCAGCTGCCCTCTTGGTTAGAGAACCCAGTGAAACACCTTAGCCAGTGGCCAGGCAGCTCCTCATTCTCTCTGCAGGGTCAAGACTGTCAGAGAGGTTGGTTCCCTGGAGACTAAGAATCACTCCCTAAAGCCATCAGGGGGCTCTGACACAAGAGCACCTCCCAGCACAGCCCAGAGTCGCACCTGCATGTCTCCATCTTCTGCCAGGCCGTGGGCAAGGTGGGCACTGAACGTGCTTTTCCCAACACCACCTTTCCCAGACAGCACCAAGATTCTGTGTTTCACCGTCTTCATCTTCTCCTTGATTTCCTCCACAGCTGCAAAGAAGCAGTTGAGGCGATGACCTCCCTGCCTTGGCTCTGAGTGTCCTTCTTCCCAGAGGGCTGGAAGGGTCACTCTCTAAGCTGTTTCTAACACTCCTTGTGCGATATCACTTCAGCAAAATAATAATAAATGCTAGGAAGAAAATGTGGCTACTACCACCCCTGAAAGTGTCTTGTTTGATTTATTCATTGCCTCATCTACTAGAACATGGGCTCCCAGGAGGGTAAGGTGTTCAAACTCCTGATCAGAACCTTGCAGAGAGCAAAGCTTTACAACCCAGGGGACATCTGTCAACATCTGCAGAAATTCTTTGGCTGTCACAAGGAGGGACCACTAATGGCGTGTGGGATGATGCTAGGTGTTTTAAGCACAGGCAGCCCTAATAACCAGGAATGATCAGCTTCATACGTCACTAGTGCTGAGGATAAGAAATCCTGACAGACAGACTCACAGCTGAGTACCCATCCCAATAACTAACATCTCATCCTCTTGAAATCTTTAAAAACAACACGGTAACTTTTTCATGATGAAGGCAATCAGAAACTTTGCTCAAGGCCACAGTTTGCAGGTAACTCAACAATCAGTACCAGAGCCTTCCTTCTCCCTTCTTCCCGTTTTCCAAGCCCCTTCTGGGTAGGACCTCAGCCCTCCTTACCCGGAGCTGGTCCTGAAGGGTTTAATCTGTTTGCTCCTGCTTCTCTCCCCCACTTTGGTCTCATTCTCACAGCTGTCTCTCCACTGAGATAAGGAACACTCATTTCTGCCAAGTGATGGACTCACTCCATAAAAGGGTTCTTCTCCCTACCAGAGCCTGAGCCCCAATGATATGTGACAGACCTCAACATCTGTCCTCTGTGCTTGGCCTCGTGTATAGTGAGGTCAGTGGCTGTCACTCAAGCCTTTGCCCTGT
>CABHPQ010001573.1:0-15458 GCA_902168405.1 Peromyscus aztecus
AAACCATAGCAACCCCCAAATGATGTGTGTGTTGTGCTAGAGCCCATAATAAAATCTTGTTTGAACAATGAAATTTGGTTATCTATTCTTGAGTAAAGGCCTCTTGTTCGCTGTGTAGAAAATTACTTCCAATATGTAGCTGGTTAAGCAGTGCCAATTATTTCCTTATAATTTTGTGACTTAGCAGACTCTTAGCTCTCCGTGGTTTCAGCTGAACTTTTTGTGTAAGTATGGGCCTCACTTGGGAAGGCTGTACTGGCTGTGGTGGTTCTTTTAAATTTTTTTTCCAGGAAAGGCTTTTCTTTTAATTTAAGTAACTGCAAATAGTAAACCAAAGGGGAAGCCCCACGCTGGGACAAATAGTAGCCACACACACACACACCCCACCACAGAACAAAGGGAGAAAGTGGTCCCCTTACCCCTTTCTCATTAAAGTCTGCCCCCCTCCTCACTCTGCTGCAGCATCCAAAGGGCAGGACCCCCCATCTTCCCTGGAGTGAGGTAGTCCATAACCAGCCTGTTGCACCCCAGCCTCCCTTCCCCCTGGAGTGTCTTGGGGAGGATGAACGTTTGGCACCCCGTAGCAGCTGCAATGGTGGGTGTCTAAGAACGAACGTTGAACAAAAACCAACACAACTGACCATAGGCAGTCTGTGAGCAGAGGAAAAGATGGAACCACAACCTTGAGGGGCAGGGAGGAGCAACGGGAACGGGGTGGGTGGGGGCAAGTTTATATCCTTATTAGTGCCCACTGGAGGAAGGGATACAACCTGAAGCGGAAGCAGGGGAGGAGTTAGCGCCCCAGCTGCCTTAGGTGGAAGCCAGAGAATAGGACCCCACCCTGGAGATAGGTAGGTACTTCCTCTCTGTCACGGCATCTGGACCCAGGACAAATGTTGGCCCCACCCACCTTGCCCTCACCTGGGAGTGACAATTTGGTGGGGGGCATGCTGGCATCTAAACATCCCCTGCATTGACCGCATCTGCTGCTGCCAGGTCATCCAACTGGGGCTTTTCAGAAAGAGATGGGCCCTTGACAGCCAAGGAGCATGCCGCACTATGGCATTATGCGTGGTCACTGTTCCTCCTCCGAGCACTCCAGGGAGGTGCCCTCCTCTTCCTCCTTCTCCGGGTTTTTAGTCTGCCCCTCGGTTTCCTCCCTGGAGCTGTGGTGGTTTTCTGGCAGCACCCTTGGTTTTGCTTCCTTTGGTGGGCCCCAGGTCTCTTCAGTGCCGCACTTCACTGGGCTCCTTTGGAGGCTGCCTGCTCTGCCTGCCTGGGCCTCGCTTCCCAGGCCCGTCCTTTTCCTGCTTGGAGGCCAAGGGCTGGTTGGACATTGAGCCGGACTCCCTCATTTTCCTTCCCTGTGGGCAGTAAGAGCGACTGGCTGCGATGGCCTTCTTGGAGCTGCGCTAACACCAGAAATCGCCCCAACTCCAGTCCCAATTCCACGATGGCTCTTTTATTCCCTTCGGGGCTTATTGGTGTCTCAGGCTCCCCAGAAGGAGGAAGGCCAGTCCTCGTCCACAAACACTTGCCAGGCCTCTGCTTAAATCATGCTTTCTTCTGTCCCATCACAGATAAGTAGAATTTATAGCCATGTTTTCACAATCCGTGAGATAGCGGAGTCCCTACAAACTGGAGACAGTACAGGGACAGTGATAAGGTGACCCAAAGAGGAGGTTCTGGGGCTTCTGGAGTTGCACTCAGCTAATTACCTGCAGAACTCACTTTGTCCCGGGAGTCTTTGGGATCATGTTGTTCGCGCTCTCCCATTCTAGGTCTTTCTCAGGATCATTATTTAGAGTGAATCAACTAATTCCGTTCAGACCAGTCACTGAGTGCAAAGGAAGCCAATGAACACAAAACTTAGAGCTTAGAGCTGTTCAAATCATGTCACCACCCAGAACCAAGGTTCAAATGGTTTCCAGCTTAGATCCAAGCGAAGACTAGAGCCACTTATCTAATTGGTTAGCTTACCTATATACCCGACCTGCTACCAATAAGAGTGAAAACCGCTGCTACGGTTCTTTGTCTTAGACTGTTTCATATGGTCCCTAAGCCTTGAGGGCTAACAAGTACTTCTTTTTCATGTGGGCCCTAAGTCTGATATCTCAGCATCAGTTTTAAAAAAGAAAATGGCATCATTGATTGCCCAGTAAACCTCTACACACTTGAAAACTGTTATTTTTTTTCCCTCAAATTTTCCTTAACTACAGTTCTCCCTTCTGGAAATTCTTCAACGCTAGGCTTTTCTCCTCAAGCTGTTCCTGCTTCAAGGCTCTGACACCCAAGTATAAAGTAAAATTTATCTAAACATTGAAAAGATTTCGATACGTCTTCTTGATCGTCACCCCTCCATCTCACTATTCCGAAGCTCATATTATAATTTTCCTAAAACCACTGCCTTCGCTGTCCATCACTACTCTGTATCTACCCAACCCAACTACCAGGATGCATTCCCAAGCTTGTGACTAATTTTCAAGTAGAATTTATCAAGTTTAGAGAGGTCCTCTTAAAATTTTATCTTTTCTGGGGACAACAAGATGGCTCTGCTGGCAAAACTACTTGCATTCAAGGCTGATACCCCGAATTTGAGCCCTGGATCCTAGGGAGAAGGAGAAAACTAAGTCCTAAAAAATCATCCTCTGACCTCCACAGCCATGCTGTGGCACACACACACACACACACACACACACACAACCCACACGTATGCAGAAATAATAACAATAAATAGAGATTGCTTACTGAAAATAATAAAATGAGATTTTTATTATTTCTAAAAACAGAAAAATTCTCATCAAATATGTATTCAAACAGCTGAGCATGGGTAGTGCCTGCCTGTGATACACTGAGAGGGGGAGACTGGATTCTGAGTTTGAGTCCAGCCTGGGCTACAGTGTAAACCCAACTCAAGAGGCAAAAGGCTATGGCGCCATAATAAAGTGTTTGACTAGCACCCATAAAGCCCTGAACTTAAGCCCTGGCACAGGAAGAAACCTGATCTAACTATATAAGTCCTTTACTTTTGAACTGTTCCATGCCCTGCCCCTCAACCCTATGTGCTTGAAAATGAAACCCAAATTGGCTATTTCTTTCCTTAACTCTTAGTCGACAATACTATGAAAACATTCATGATACAAGTATGCTTTTTTTCTTTTAAGTTTCCATGATTACTTTTTCTGATAAAAATTTTTAAAAATTTACTGACAACATAATGGCAAAACCTGGCCACAGCTGAGACATCCCTAAAAGGAGAAGAAAAAAATTAAGAGAACATGGAATAGGAACATTTTGTCATAATCTTACTATTTCTACCCACATTTTCCTACTTTTTAACTTTATCAAAATAGGCTTTGCTGTTACTTTTGAAGCAAATGATAACTAAGGGGCAACATGGACTTGCGGTTTTCTGGTCAGTGATCATGTTGCTGGACGTTGCTAAGGAACAGACCCCTCTTGGTTGAGCTCCTTGAAGCAATACATGAAAATGAAGCAGCTTAACCCATGACTCTGCTTCAGATGAGCATGCAGGGGTGTGTGTGTGTGTGTGTGTGTGTGTGTGTGAGATGGTCATACAAGACTTCTTTGTTTGTTATTTTTCAAGACCGGGTTTCTCTATATAACAGCTCTGGCTGTCCTGGAACTCAATTTGCAGACCAGGCTGGCCTCGAACTCACAGAGATCCAACTGCCTCTGCCTCTGCCTCCTGAGTGCTCAGATTCAAGGCATGAGCCACCACCACCACCACCCAGCACACACAGGACTTCTAAACAGATGAACTCTGGCAAGCTTCCCAGCAGGTCAGACCTTCAGGATGGGTGACCTGTGGTTTGTTTTATTTGGCTCTGCTAGGAGTGCCTCCCTTTTTGTGTGCACAAGTTTAGGGATGAAGAATGGAAAGACAGGTCAACAACATCATTACCTGCCACCAAGCCTGTCCTAGCTGCTGCTGGCAGCCGGACAGCATCCTGGATCCCCGCTAGATTGTGCAAGGCAAGGGATACTTGGCTCTCCTGGTTTTCTGGGATCTAAATGAGGCTTCAATCCTCATAAGAGACTTAGGGTAGGGTTTGTTTTTAGGCAAAGAGTGCTCACTTGCTGGGCCAGCAAGTTGGCTCAGCAATAAAGGCTCTTGCCACCAAATCAGATGACCATCAGGTGACCCGAGTTCAGTCCACGTGTCCCACGAGGTAGAAAGAGGAACAAATGCAAGGGGTCCTTCATAGGCGTGACACAGCATGTGCACACACACACACACACACACACATAGAATAAAGAAATAGCCGGGCGGCGGTGGCGCACACCTTTAATCCCAGCACTTGGGAGCCAGAGGCAGTCGGATCTTTGTGAGTTCGAGGCCAGCCTGTTCTACAGAGCGAGTTCCAGGAAAGACGCAAAGCTACACAGAGAAACCTTGTCTTGAAAAAAAAAACAAAAAAAAAAAAGAAAGAAAGAAAGAATACAATTTTAAGATTATAAAGAGAGAGAGAAAACTCACTGAGACTTCTCTAAGCACCAAGGGACAGGAAAGAGAAGGGAAATTGGGAGCAAAGGAGGGAGGAGGGGTTTGGGATGATGAATGCTAGCAATGAGGCTGTGGCAGGGAGCGCCAGAGGTTTGCTGTCACATTCTGTCTCTTCCTGCCTACATGTTCTGTCTTTGCTTTTAGTTTGTGTGCGTGCGTGTGTGTGTGTGTGTGTGTGTGTGTGTGTGTGTGTGTGTCAGAGAGAGAGAGAGAGAGAGAGAGAAAGCTTCACTGTGTAGCCCATGCTAGTCATAAGCTCACAATCCTCCTGCCTCAGTCTTTCAAGTGAGCATTATAGGCGTGGGTGACTATAATGACCTTCCTCATTAATTTTTGTTAGTTACTCCAAATCCCTCATTCATCCTCCTTACCGTAACTCTTGTAGTATAACCAACCTTACTCTTTTTAAAGACCTACCTCTGTCTATTTTTGTTTCTCTGATAAACATGGGATGGAAACAATAGCAAACTAAGACATAAATGATCTTCCTAGGTTAATGAATTGTTTATGCATTTCATTCATGACTGAATTTAGTACTTTTGTTGTGGTTTGAATATGAGTATCCTTACACAGGCTCAGGTGTTTGTACTTTGGGCCTCTGGCTGGTTCTGTACCTAGAAGACTGTAGAACTTTTAGGAGGTAGATCATATCTGGAGGAATTGGCTCACTGGGGAAGACCTTGAGGTTCAATACTAAAGTCTCACTTTCCAAGTTCTCTTCTTGACTGCAAAAAAAAAAAAAAAAAAAAAAAAAAAAAAGGATGTAGCCAGCTCTCTCACACTCCTGCTGCCATGCCTTCCATGATGAACTGTGCCCTCCCTGAATCGTGAGCCAAAATAAACCCAGTGCTTACACTTCTTTTGACAGGCGTTTTATTGCGACAGGAAAAGTTACTAATACAACATGTGACTGAGCCAAGAAATTTGACTAGTACATTTGAGTTGTTTATTTCCCTTCCAAAATGTTTACAGACCAAGAACCTATATCATCATCCAGGCGGTGGAAGGCCATTTAGAATGAGGAAGACTGACTGTCTATTGGCATTCTAGTCATTCCTAAAAATTGTTCGTTCACATGTAATTTTCGAAAGAAATGTCTGCCATCTCTTGGTAAAAGCCACGTTTTAGGGATGAGGAAGCAGCAGGGGCATTAAGACTGTGATTTGGTCTTGGACAACCAGATGATCCCTTGGCTCCAGTGGGGCACCATCCTAAGAACCATCCTAAGAACACATAGAAGTTGACCGAAGGTTGCTAAGGGCAGGTGACTCTCACTAAGAACTTGTTTCTTGATCCTTGAGAGTAAGTTGGGTCTTGTTCTTTGTCCAAGTCTTTTCCTCCAGCTTTCCAGGAATCCTGTAAACTCTTCCAGTAAATTCCAGTTTACCTACTACAACCAGAGTTGGTTTTTGTTGTTTGCAACAACAGGCCTGTGTGAACTACAAATTCCTACTTTGATCCCACTACAAAAACAAAACAAAAACACTATCCTCGTCACAACACCAAAAATGGCAACTTAAGTGTCTGTGTAGACCGTTAGTTGCTCTTGTTATTTTAGAGATATATTTGATATTTGAAACCAGATTTTACAGTTCAAGCAACATATTAGATAATTGAGAAAACTGTAATTATTGTGAAAATTGTAAATTTGGAGATAATTACAAATTCAAATTATCTCCAAATCGGTATAAGCAAATACTTCTACTCACTTATCCTTTTGTATAAATCAAAATTGGGTATACATTTTCACCTGTCTTTTTTTGCTCCTTGGCCTTTTGCCCTTTGTAGCCAGTTCTGTATGCAACAGATTTTTATCAGTGTGGATTTGTTAATTCAACCACAGAATTTTCTTAAATCTCTTGTATTGTTTAGCTTGGCTAGTTGATAGAGGAAAAATCAAGAATAAATATGCTCAGGCTATATGGTCTTTTACTGTACACCTCATCAGTAATGGACAATAAATACCTAAGTTGACTAATGGGACGGGAGCATTCTGATATAATGAAAGTTCTTAGTGAAATTCTAGTTCCTTCCTTCTTAACTGTGTGACCTGAAGCAGTTATGTAATCTCTTTGCTTTTTGGAATCTCTGTCTGCACAAAGAGGATGAAACTATCTTCCTCCTAGTCAATATGAAGATTAAAGGTAAGGTATTTTGTAAATGTAGTTGGGCATAGTGACATGTGCCTTTAATCCCAGCACCTGGGAGACAAAGGCAGGCAGATCTCCGCAAATTCTAGGCTAGGCTGGTCTACGAGCTTCAGGACAGCCAGGACTACAGAGAGAGACCCTGTCTAGAAAAAAAAAAAAAAAGGATACTTTTTTAAGTGCATAGATGAATGACTAAGTACCCATTATGTGTGGAACCTCTACTGTCCAGTAACCTATCTTAATTAGGCTATCACTGTTCATTATAAAAGGAAACACAATAGCTAATTCCATGATTTTTCCTCTCCAGGTCTAAAGCATCAATCAGAGCAGCAGCAACAACAGCAGTTTTATTTTTTTGGCTTTTTAATAGAGTTGTCAATCTGGCTTTAAACTCATGAGTCTGCCTTCAAGTGCTGGGATTTCGAGTGTATGCCACCATACCTGGTCTCCTAGTTAGTAATTCTTAAATTTTTCCACCTCAAATACCTCTTTAAGACTAAAAAGATGCCGGGCGGTGGTGGCACATGCACCTCAGGAGGCAGAGGCAGGTGAATCTCTGTGAGTTCGAAGCAAAGCAAGTTCCAGGACAGGCTCAAAAAAAAAGAGAGAAGCTGTAGGTCCTCTCATAAGAAAAGAATGTATCACAAACAAGCTCAGTATTACCACACAGTTCCATCATTCCTGGGGAGAAGATGACGTTAATATAAGTTTGGAGTATGGCCAATGAAGTCAAATGCCCTTGCTGAGCTGGACTGCAGACACACTCACCCCTCCATGAACCCAGGAAACTACTGTTGCAGTTTCCTGAATTCATGATCCATGCTAGGCATGGGCTTAAAAGACTATTCCTACAGAAGTCACATCATCACCCTGTAACTCTGATACATAATTAGTAAGAAAACACTGGGCATTTGTGAATGGGATTATGGTGATCATTGTCTCTTCTTCCAGAGTGTGAAAACTAGGTGCCTGGTTACTCTATCCTAAATTGGATTAATCTATAGCCTTTATGACTCCCTTGGGTTGTCTAGCAGGAATTTAGACTATGAACAAAATACCTGTAAATGCACTTTTGTAAGGCTTGGCAGAAGTGGAGCTTGTGATGATCTGAGGGAGCTAAAAATTCTGTAAAGAGAATATGGCAGAGGCCTGTTAGCTGTGAGAACCAGAGAAACCCTATTCTAACAAGATACAGCTGCAGGAAGGTGGTAAGGTGCCAGAATCCCACCCTGCACAGGATTTACAAGCAAAATTGCCTTAGCAAAGACTTCTAAGTAGGTGCAATCACTAAACATTAGGAGGATAAAAGATCTCTAAGAAGCCACTTTCAGGCTCTCCTGCTTCAATTCCAAGACATGTAATAGCCTTGAGGCTTGAAAGCAATTCTGGAACCTCTGATCTACTTAGGTAGAATCATTCAAGAATAAGAAAGTGAGCCAGGTGTGGTGGCGCACGCCTTTAATCCCAGCACTCAGGAGGCAGAGGCAGGAAGATTGCTGAGTGTAAGGCCAGACTAGTTTACAGAGCCAGTTCCAGGGCAGCCAGGACCACACAGAGAAACCCTGTTCTTGTGTTGCAGGAATCCTAATTGGTCTTCATAATAAAAATCTGGAGTCAGATATCAAGGTGAAAGCTGAAAGATCAGAGAAGCAGATCAGCCAGCCACTAGAGAGACTTCTTACCTCTACCAAACCCTCAGCCTGAAAGGGGCCAAGTTCCTGTCTCTACCCGGCCTTATCACTTCCTCTCTCTACCCAGCCATATCACTTCCTAATTCCTCCTCCCAAGTGCTGAGGATAAAGGTGTGTGCCACCACTGCTTGGCCTTTAGTGGCTAGCTCTGCACTCTGATCTCCAAGCAAGCTTTATTTGTCAGAGCACAAAGTAAATATCACCGATTTTCCCCTTTTTTTTTGTCTAAAATAAAAAAGATTATAACTAACATAAGAAAAACTATATACAATAAGAACAATAACTACATACAATATATACAGGCAATAAATACACCAACAATGTTTAGTCCATAAACATTTGACAAATTCAGAGAAAATATTCCATTATTTATCCTATTTTGGTGAGTCCAAAATGTACCTAATTAACTTTCTATCCTAACTTGTATTACCAACCAAAAATATCTTTTGATGTCTTTCAAACTTATACACTTTACACTTCTTTAGTAAATTTATTTTCTGAATCTGGTAACAAGGAAGACTACACCTATAAAGTCTTCAACTCCAGCAGAGACCCCGGAAGGAAGTAATATTACCTGAGTAAGCAGGAAGTGCAAACAAGTGACTTCAAAAAAATGTGAGAAATGACAGAAATAGTTGGCTACCTACAGTCACCCAAGGTTCCTCTGCAATGTTGGGGCATCCATCTTCGGCCTACAGGTCTAGAATATCTGACAGACTTATCTGTGAAGCAGGATTTTCTGAAGGGCTGTCCTACCTTGTCTTTTTTTTTTTTTTTTTTTCCGAGACAGGGTTTCTCTGTGTAGCTTTGCGCCTTTCCTGGAACTTGCTTGTAGACCAGGCTGGCCTCAAACTCACAGAGATCCGCCTGGCTCTGCCTCCCGAGTGCTGGGATTAAAGGCATGCGCCACCACCACCTGGCTCTACCTTGTCTTGGCAAAGTTCAGCAGTTACTTTCTTTTGTGTTCTGTTTGCCCAATTTGGACAGCATACTGTCAGCAGTTGAAGCAAAAGCACTTTCTTGCCCAGTGACTAACTTTTGCCACAAAGAAAGTAAACTCCATAAGGAGTTTCTTCAATGCCAATCATCTTCTCTGAAGTAGATTGATGCTGCCAGGAGCAGACATGTCTCATTGTCATAAAAAAGGAACCTATGTTATTGAAACATCTTAAATGCCATATTCTGTAGATCTCTAAAGTATTTGAAGACCACCTGTCTATCTAAAATATCTTTGTTTAATCTTGAAAACATACCCTAACATGACTACAAGTTTATGTGTAATAGGTGACTAACTACTAATCTGCATCTCTTTTATTGTCCTAAATAGTTTGTAATAATAACTTTCAAGGACTAGAAATTTGCATTTCATTATTAAATGACTTGCATAGGTATAACACCTTGAACAAGATTAGAAATGTATGTACAGTATGTTCTAACAAAAATAATCTTAAATTTGTATCAATATACAAAAATTTATATCAATGTAAAAATATTTAAAACTAGTAGTTACTTTTTAAAAATAAATTCAATAATCTACCTTTTTATCCTATTTCTATATCCCCTTTTTCTTTTCGGAGTAGATTCAATAATCTACCTTTATATACTATCATATCTGTATCTTGCTTTTTTCTTTTCAAAACAGATATCAGGATGAAAGCTGAAAGATCAGAGAAGCAGAGCAAGAACTCTGAATCTAATCTCCTTTGTTCAACTTTTTTCCTGACTATTACCAATAATAACTTGTGACCAACCCCCTAAACAATGACAAATATCCATTACCCATTGAAGAACCAAAAACCACCCACCCCAACTCTTGGGATTATAGGCATTGTGTTCTTAAGTTTACTTTCTGCTGTCTGGGGGTGATGTCATCTTTAGGAGATCCTGAAAAGAAGAATTTGGGTCAATTGTCAAGTCCTGGGAGAGGTAACTGTATCATTTGTTGTCCAGTCTCTTTGTAATGGGAAAGTGTAAGGCTTGTCTCAAGTCCTAGTTAGAATAATCTGTGAGACTGGATCATCTCAGCTAGCCACCTTGAGATTGTATCAAGCAGTTTGTAGTCCAAAACTGATCATTAGGTGGTGTTTTTCAGCTCAGTGGTATTATCATAGTCCATGTGGAATCATTATTGTAGGAGCCCATCATCCTTTGGTGACTTCAAAGGTTGCTGTTAGGCATGGTCTTGGTTCACTGCAGAAAACTTAAACATTTTAAAAGTCATATGCAGGAGATCTCAAAGAGGTTAAAGGATCAATATTTATTATGTACATCTAGAATATAAAAACTTAATTCCTGGTTACTTGATAGAGACTCAAACTTGAAATCATGTACAGGAAGCTAGATAAAGCCTTTTTGTAGAATTAGTTAGTACTCTATATGATCATTAATATTATGTTGAAAAGTTTAAAAGATATATATGTCTCTCTCTATATATATTATAAGTTTTGAGATAATATTTATACTTTAAGAAAAGCTCTAAAGAGCTAAAATGAAACCAAAGGATTATGAAATTAGTGGCAACAGCATAGTCCCTTAATTTTTGTTTTTCTCTGTCCCGTATCAGGTGGCTTTTCTGACATGAGACAGAGGTTTTGGATTTTACTTTTACAAGCATACTTGGGTTTAGAGAAGGAGAAAGTCACACTGCAATTCCAAAGCCAGCTTTAATTTTTAATTGGACTGGGACTACAAAAAGACCATTTTCATTATATGTCTGTAGAGAACAGCAGAAACAAACATTTAGGAAGATTTATGAAATTTTATTCTGTTGGAGAAGTGATATACTAATAGGCTAATTTACTCTTTTTCTTGGGACACTTTTTCTGGATGATTTGTCCTTTTTCTTCACATGTCTCATTTGTCCAGTGGTCTTCAGAATACTTAGCTGAATACCTTCATTCTCCTGAAAGGACAAAAATAAAACCCTTTCCCAGTCCTAACTTTGGGGAGGTTCGCTTTTGGTAAATTATATCTGATCAAATGAGAAACATTTGTTATCTTATAAATTAGTTTAGATTGAACAGCCATGCTGTTTGGTGAACTATCACCTCTTTGAATCAAGAGGTCTCTCTTGATCAATTTTGATTTATGGTTTCTCCTGCAATTTTTGTTTTATTTTCTAAAGCTGTTCTATCATCCAGAGCAGTTAAGTTCTTTAATTGCTCTGGGAAGGAGTTTCCTCCATGATGACAGGAAACAACTGAACTGAATTTGACATGGGGGCCTGTGAGAGGCCCCTCAAGGCATTTCCCAATGGTAAAGGGTTACCTTGACTGTCCCTTGTTGACATTCATTAGTCCAATGTCTGCCTTTGCTACACCTTCTTCATACTCAAGAAGGGAGGGGCATTCTATTTGTATTATTCTTAGAAAAAACATTGTTTCTAGGAATGCCCTGTTTACAATTCCTTTTTAGGTGACCTTGTTTACTACAATTGAAATGCCTGACATTTTGATTTTTCTTCAAACCTCTGAAAATCACCTCTCCTATCCAAGCATCATCATGGTTATGTGATTCAATATTGATTGGATCTCGGATCCATTTCTCTAAGGGTGCTGATCTTGCCTTTAATGGCCTAATTATCCTTTTACATTGTACATTAGCATTTTCAAAAGCCAAAGATTCAATTATTATTTGTCTAGTTTCTGAATTTGGTATCATCCTATTTATAGCTGAAGTCAATCTTTGTAAGAAATCAGTGAAGGTTTCTTTTGGGCCAGGTATGACTTTAGTAAATGACTCAATTCTCTTTCCTACTTCTTCAGTTCTGTCCCAAGCATTCAAGGCTGTTGCATGGCATAAAGCCAGGGTGTGGTCATCATATAGAAATTGCTTTTCTACTTTAGCATAATCTCCTTCTCCAAAAAGTTGGTTTTAGGAGATTTCCATACTTCTAGCCATACTTTGTTATTCAATGGTCTCAGCCTCATCTTTCTACCAGGTCCTCCACTGTAACTGAGGACCAGGCTCCAAGGCTACTGGAACCAAGTCTCTCCAGTCTCAATGGATAATTCTATTACAAGTTGACCGCATGCCATATGAGATTATCGCTTCCTTGAATCTCCTCAAATCTAACATTTCTACAGGAGTCCATTCAGCTTTATACAGCCTTGGGGATATCTATCATTTGGCAATTCCTGTAAGGTTACTGGGTAAATTAAAGTTGGTTGTTTGAAAACCTTAGGCTGTTCCTCTCTAACCTTATAATGCAATGCTGAGATTGGTTCTCCTTTGAATTCCTCTGTCTGGGTCTGAATATCTCTATGATCTGTTTTAATAAGTTTTTCTAAAACTTGTATCTCAGCTCTCATATTAACCAACTTTTTTAGTGATAAAAAATGATCAAACAGATAATATTTATAATTGACACTACATAAAGCCCATCTAAATTAGTTATCCTCTCATTTAATTGCTCCATTTTCAAACCATCTAGCGTATTATCAAACAAGAGACCCAACTCCCTCCATTGTCAAAACAAACAAACAAACAAAAAAACAAAAACAAGGGGCTGGGGATTTAGCTCAGTGGTAGAGTGCTTGCTTAGCAAGCACAAGGCCCTGGGTTCGGTCCTCAGCTCCAGGAAAAAAACAAAACAAACAAACAAAAAAACCCAACTCCCTTCATTGTAATAATGTTTCCAATTTTTTAATGTGAGAAAAAACTCTCTCTGTGTCTTTTTTAAAAAACTATTTCCTCCCTTTAAGAAATCCCAATTGTCTCATCAAGTCTGCCAACGATGATGATTCAGATGTGAGGTTGACTGCTTCTGCATAGAACAGTAGAAGCCAGAGCAACAACATAGCAGTGCCTGAAGCCATGTTGATGTCCCTGGGCCATCTGACATACTGGTGTGAATGGCCTGTGCTGATGCTATCTGAGGCCATGTTGATGTCTGGCCTGTGCTACCACTGAAGGCCACACAATGTCCAAGGGCTGTGCTGATGCTATCTGAGGCCATGTTGATGTCCCTGGGCCATGCTGACATACTGGTGTGAACGGGCCCGTGCTGATGTTGTCTGAGGTCATGTTGATGTCTGACCTGTCCTTCCACTGAAGGCCACATGAATGTCCATGAGCTGTGCTACTGCCTGAAGCCACGTTGATGTCTGTGGGTTGTGCTGTTGCCAAGGGCCATGTTGATGTGAGTGGCCTGTTCTGCCACCTGAGGCCATGTTGATGTCCTCTACCTGTGCTGTCACTGAGGACTGTGATGGTGTCCATGGCCCATGCAGTGGCAGAGGGCTGTGTTGATATCTGTAGTCTGTACCACCACCAGAGACCAATCTGAGGTCCATGGTACCTGCTGACACTGGAGACCCTGTGGATGTCTGTCTGGTCTGTGCTGTCCCCAGAAACCATGTGTAAGTCCATGATCTGTGCTCCCGCTGACTGTAAATGGCAAAAAAACTATTTTTGCTGTTGTTTTGATGATTTCAGATCCACAGTTGAGAAGGAGGGACATAGAAGGCTTCTTTGACAATCCCTACCCCCACTCCACCCCCCCAAAAAGGGAACAGCCTAGACAGAAAGCCATTGAAGAGAACTCTTAAAAATTGTGACAAGGATGCTGAAGTGTAACTCTCCACAGTTGATGACTTCTAGGAGGGGTGTAGGTGGGAAAAGAATTAGTTTTCTTTAAGGGGCTAGCCACCAGGAGTTTAACCGTGCTCCAGTGAGTACATGGACAACACAAATTGGACTTGTTTCTTTCTTTCTCTTTTTTTTGGGGGGAGGGGGTGGAGGGGGACCTGAGAGGACTGGGAAACTAGTGTGCTCAGGGTTCATGATATGAAATTCCCAAATAATTAGTAAAAAATATTATGAAAAGATCAATAAAAATAAATAAGTAAATAAATACTTTCTGCTTGTGTCCAAAACAAAGCTAAGCAAAACAAACAAATAAAAAAGAATAATAAACTGAGGGCCTAGGATATGGCTCAGTAGTAGATAATTTGCCTACTATAACTAAGATCCCCAGCACAGGAAAAAGACTAAAGCAGAAAGTAATCATGCATTCATTTTTACTCTCCTTAAAACGTTATTACAATAACATTTATTATAATAAATAAATAAATGCTATTATGCTGGGGCTGGGAGAGGTACATGCTGCTCCAAGACTCCAGGACTCCTACCAATCATACAAGTCTCTTCCACAGATGTGGCAGTTGGGACAGAAGACAGCCTATGGGACAGAAATAGTGAGCAAGCAATGAGCACATTCAGAGAATAAAGAGTTGTTTCCATAATGCTGTGTTCCTCGGAAGTCCTTGGGAACGGGAGCAACCTAGATGTCCATCAACCGACAAATGGATAAGAAAATATGCACAGTGAGAATCAAGACTTTTATAGGAAAATGAATGGAACTGGAAATTACTATAATAAGTCAAAAAAAGGCTGAATCACCAAATGTTTTCTCTCATATGTGGAGCGTAGACTTCTGTGTGGGAGATGACACTAGAGAAGAGACTGGCAAGGGAGAGAGAGGTCTGACCTGGGAGTCAGGGGAGCAGGCAGGGTAATAATGAAAGCAGAAGAGAGAGATGGTGTGTGGGGAGGAGGGGGAGCAAAGGAGGAGGGTAGATGGAGCACTCTCCGCACCAGGAGGACAGTGGGGAAGGAGGTGAGTTAGAACTGAGTCTAATGGTGTGTATGCATAAAAATGCTGGAATGAAATCCATTATTTTGTATGCTAACTTGAAAAAAGAGACACTGTTTCTGTGTCTAAACTTGAGGGATGCTGCCTGTGTGCAGAGTCTCTAATGCTGCAAAAAACACCACTCAGAGGAAGAGATAATTGCCGTGTCTCAGAAAACATAAATTGAGTAAGAACATTTTTCAAATGTAAGAATCAACTTTGGGGTTAGGGATAAGTTGGTGCACTGCTTGCCTAACAAGCACAAAGCCCTGGCTTCACTCCCCAGCATCGAATAAACCAGGCAGGTGGGGGATTCCTTAATCTCTGAGGGTGGAGGAAGGATGATAAAGAGTTAAAGGAGTGAGTTCTAGGCCCACCTGGGAAACATGAGGCCCTGTTTCACACACACACACACACACACACACACACACACACACACACACACACACACACAC
>CABHPQ010001573.1:23245-39904 GCA_902168405.1 Peromyscus aztecus
AGACCAGAGCAGGGCTGCTAAGTCTGTATCCCAGCTCAGACCAGAGCAGGGCTAAGTCCTTTTCCTAGCTCCGTCCTTTTCTGAGCTGTTGGACTTTGTCTAAGTCTTTTAACTTTGTTAGTTTTCTATTGATGAAAGGGACATAATTAGGTGATGTACACTGGATGTGTAACTGTGAAACCAGGAAAAGGAAATAAGATACTTAAAGGCATATGTAGGTACTCAGTTTAGCTATAAAATGGAATTTCATTCTTATTTTATATACAAAGGTGAACATTCATCATTGGTCATTTGTCTTTCTGCCTTTGTTTGTTGAGACAGGTCTCTTATAACCCAGGCTGGCCTTGAACTCTTGATTCTTCTTACGACCTTCCAAAGGATAGGACTACAGGTGTTTGCTGTCATGCCTGGCTCTATCTGTATTTCTTTTTTTTGTTTGTTTGTTTAGTTTAAATTATCTATTGGTGTATTTTGTCAACTTTCTGCAAAGTTATTGGTCTTTTTATTAACTATTGGAGCTTTTTATATGGTGTATGTATTAACTTCATCACTGTTTTATATATTGCTCTTATTCCTCTATATGCCTGTAAGTATAATATTTAAAATACAAAGTTGCAAAATTTTAAAACTATGGCTCCATAATCTTTTAACTTTGTCTGTACTATGCTTTTCATGATGAGGAAGTTTTATATTTGTGTGAGGTACAACAAAATTATTATGTAGAAGAGAAGTCCAAGGTTATGTCTGCTTTACAGACTGTGAAGAGAATATGCTACCTGGGCTGGCTCAGCCTGAGTTCCATCCTCAGGATCTATGGGGTCAAAGAAGAAAACCATCTCTCCTTGATTGTAACCTCCACATGCATGCAGCATCACCCATGCACGTCCTCACATAAAACAAATAATATTTTTAAAATGTTTAAGAGGATCTGTCATTCTACACCCAACAATACAGGGACTGGAGAGATTGCTCGGTGGTCAAGAGCACATACTATTCTTGTAGATTATCAGAGTTCAGTTCTCAATACCTACACTGAGTGGTTCACAGCTCCCTGTACCTCCAGCTCCAAGGGAACCTACACCATCTTTTGTCCTCTACATTCACCTGCACCGACACGCCTATATCTATAAACAGACACACATACATGGTGGTGATATTTTGTTGCACTCTAATAAAATTTGCCTGAAGATCAGAGGAAAGAGTCAGCCACAGAGTTAAATATAGGTCAGGCAATGGAGGCACACACCTTTAACCCCAGCATTTGGGAAGCACACACGCCATTAATCCCAGCACTAGGAAGGTTGAGTTAGGAAGTGAAATGGCTGGGCAGAGAAAGGCATATAAGGAGTTAGGAGACAGGAACTAGAGCCTTTTCGGCGGAGGACTCAGATACATAAACATAATTTTAAAATTATAAAAATATAATCTTAAAAGAAGAAGGAGGAGGCTGGAGAGACACTTAGTGGTTAAGAGCACTTACTGCTCTTGCAGAGGCCCCAAGACTGGCTCCCAGCACCCATGTAGAGTGGCTGCAACACTGTCTGTAGGAAATGAACAGAACAGAAGCAAAATAGTCAGTGTAGGAGGCAACTGAGCAATAATCTAGGTGACAGATGCTAACCTGGAGCAGAGTGCTAACAGTTGGAGACTAGAAAGTGGTCAAAGGTTGGGGCTAGGAATGTAGCTGAAGGAGACAGTGCTTGTAGAGTCTGCACAAAATGAAGTGGAAATGAACAAACAACCAAGGTAGAGGGGGCAGAATGTCCTGTTAGAACAGATGTGTGATTCAAAGGAAGTTGTTCAGTTATACCAACAAGAAGGACTAGTGAACACAAGTGAACTCAGTAAGGTTAAGGCTAACGGCCAGGAGTTTGTTTTGGATGTAAGTTGGACACAGACATCTCCCGTGGAGATGTTGAATAAGGAGACACAAGAGTCTGAGTTGAAATAGTGAAATCAAAGCTACATATAAATTAAGGAGTTATCAGCAAATGAGGGTACAGACGGTTCTGCAGTAGAAAGCACAGTGAGATAGAGTGTGCTCTTTTGTCGAGAAATTTAACTGAAGGCCACATATCCAGAGGGAGAAAGTGGCTCATTTTGTTAAATGGTGCTGTGGTGGTTTGAATAGGAATGACTCCCATATACTAATGTTTTTGAATGCTTGGCCCATAGGGAGTGGCACTATTAGGAGGTGTGGCTTTGTTGGGGGAAATATGTCACTGTGAGGCGGGCTTTGAGGTCTCATATGCTCAAGTTATGCCTAGTTTGGGAGAGCAGTCTCCATCTGCTGCCTGTGGATCAAGATGTAGAGTTCTAGCTCCTTTTCCAGCACCATGTCTGCCTGCATGCTGCCATGCCTACCATGCCGATAATGGACTAAACCTCTGAAACTGTAAGCCAGCCTGTGGAAGTCTGAATGTAATTGACTCCCATAATCCCATAATCCCATAATCTCATAGGGAGCGGCACTATTAGGAGCTGTGGCTTTGTTGGAGTAGGTACAGACTGGTTGGAGGAAGTGTCACTGTTGGGGTGGTCTTTGAGGTTTCATATACTCAGGATGCTGCCCAATGTATGAGTGGACTTCCTATTGCCTGAAAGATGTAAGACACTTGGCTCTTTTTCCAGCACCATGCCTGTCTGCATGCTGCCAGGCTCCCTGCCATGAGCGACCGAACCTCTGAACTGTAACCCCTCAATTAAATGTTTTCTTTATAAGAGTTACTGTGGTCATGGTGTCTCTTCACAGCAATAGTAAACCCTAACTGAGACACAGCCCCAATTAAATGTTTTTCCTTTATAAGAGTTGTCATGGTCCTGGTGTCTCTTCACAGCAATATAAACCCTAAGACAGGTGCCAAGGGTCAAATAATAATAGACTTGCAGAGTGTCTGTTAGGATGAGCACGTGGAAATGATTTGTGATCATGATGAGGGCATATGCTTTAGTGACAGGGGAGAAGACCTGAGTGGAGTGGGTTCAGGTACAAATTAGGACAGGACTTCAGAACAGTATGGACAGATTATTTCTAAGTATAGGTTGCAAAAAAATAGAAGAGTCAAGAGGAGTGGCATAGAGATTTTTATTACAATTACATTCATTTATTTATATAGAGTGTCTTTACCTCCTGAGATGAGGCTGGCCCTTCGTTTGTTTTAAGGATGTAAAAATATCAATGCTTGACTTGTGGTGGGGGCGGTGGTCTCCACTGGAGGCAATCCTAGTTGGAGGGAGAACTGCACACCAGTCCTGAGCTCTCAGGAGGGACAGGATCTGGGATGGAAATCAGAAGAGATTTTATTGTTGTTTGTTTTCTTTTGTTTTTCTGTGAAGGGCCAGACAGTATTTTAAAATTTGTGGGCCACATCCCATCTCTGTTGCATATTTTCCCACCCAACAATTTAAACTTATGAAAATCATTCTTAGCCATGAAAAAAACAATGAACAGGATTTGGCTCCCAGGCTACAGTTTGCAGACTTCTACCTCAGGACACAAGAAAGCAGCTGACTTTAGATAAAGTCACGGAGAGCAGGCCCAGTTCAGTTCACGCGTGTTATCAGCAGGCTGGAAAGCTCTGTGTAAGAGTTCAGATGCTGATAAGGCTGTATAAGAACAGCAGGTCTCTTTTGATTGCCTCAATTTTCTCTAGGAAACAGGAAAAAAGTTATCACTGTGAGTAAGGCTGGAAGTTAAAAGGGCTAGATAAGCAGGCATGGCGATAGGTGTCTTTAAAAAAATTGTCCAGGGTTGGGGAACGCTCCTGTGCTGCAGTGACAACAGTGTTCTCAGGGTCAAACTCAAGTCGCCAGGCTTGGCAGCAAAGATCTGTATCTGCTGAGCCATCTTACCAGCCCAGAATATGATTTTAACTCCAGTCCTCAGGAATCTGAGGAGAGAATATTGTGAATTCAAAGTCAGCCTGGGCTATAACGGTAGGTTCCAGCATGCCTGAACTATATATTGAGACCATGTCTCACAACAAATACACAAAAAAGGACTAAGCATGTACAGAAGCAAATTAAATAGTCCAAGTCAGGGTGGTGCTGTGGTCTGAGTGTTTATATTCTCCACATGTGTGTTGGAATCCAAACTCCTAAGGTGGGGCTTCAGGAGATGATATGGCCCTGAGGATGGAGCCCTTCTGATTCTGATGAGGAATGGCCTGCTAAGAAAGGTCTTGTGTAGCTAGAGTTTTTTGGTCCTGCCTGGCCCACGGTCAGGACAAATCTCTCTCACCTGCCAGTCCCGCAGCCACTCAGACCCAACCAAGTAAACACACAGAGATTTATATTGCTTACAAACTGTACGGCCGCAGCAGGCTTCTTGTTATCTAGTTCTCATATCTTAAATTAACCCATTTCTATTAATCTATAAGTTCACGTGGCTCGTGGCTTACTGGTACCTTACATCTCGCTTGTCATGGCGGCGGCTGGCAGTGTCTCTCTGCCTCAGCCTTCCACCTCCCAGAATTCTTCTCCTCCTTGTCCCGCCTACCCTATCCTTCCTGCCTGGCTACTGGCCAATCAGAGTTTTATTTATTCACAACATACAGGCCATCCTGAACTGACGGGGGAATGGAGACAAAGGTAAGGCAGGAACATAGAGGGCAATGTGGTCAAAGAACATTGGAATCTTATATAAAAATGTACTTATGACACCTAGTGCTAGCTATGACAAATATGTACTAATAAATGTTTTTTTTTTGAGAGCTTTCATCACTAGAATCTGGAAAATGGATTCTTTCATTTGTTTGTTTGTTTGTTTTGTTTTTCAAGACAGGGTTTGTCTGTGTAATAGCCCTGGCTGTCTTAGAACTCACTTTGTAGACTAGGCTGGCCTTGAACTCACAGAGATCCACTTGCCTCTGCTTCTGAAGTGCTGGGATTAAAGGCGTGTGCCACCACACCCTGGTCTGAAAAATGTATTCTTATCACCAGATGGTGCCTTGATCATGGATTTCTTACTACAAGAAATAAAGTTCTTGGTCAATGAGATAATTCTATGGACAGATCTACTTGCTACAAAGACTGATAAACTGAGTTTGATCCTGAGCACCCAAATGGCAGAATGAGAGAACTTACGCCTATAGACCAAGCAACAGACACAGACACACAGAGAAACACACAGACACATACAAATAAATATATGTAATTTAAAAAAGAAGTTCCTATTGTTATTAACTACACAGTTTTTGCTAACTAGGACAGGAAGAATGAATAAACTGGAGAAAATTTAATCAGCTGGCAGTATTTTAAGAGTGCATGGGATTTGTGCCTCTGAGTTTAATGTACATTTTCCCTTCCACTCATGTTCAGCTATATAAGAGCAAAGTGGAGTAGATAAACCCTGACTGGAGTTACAGGTTTGTCTACATGCATGAGGAATCTGGAAAGGAAATTGAGGAAATATCTAATGCTGTGATCACTGACTGACTATGGGACAGTAAAACAGTGATAAGATCAACACATCAAATTCCCAAAGAAATGGAATGATCAGAATCTAGAGGAAGTTAGTAGAGATACAGGAGGGAATGGTCTGAGAGAGCCACCTATGAGGGCAAAAGCAAGATGGCTCGGTGGGTAAGGGTGCTTGCTGCCAAGCCTGATGACCAGAGTTTGATCCCTGAGCCCACAGAGTAAAAGGAGAGAACCACCGATTG
The DNA here is from genome assembly GCA_902168405.1 of Peromyscus aztecus. Lineage (NCBI taxonomy): Eukaryota > Metazoa > Chordata > Mammalia > Rodentia > Cricetidae > Peromyscus > Peromyscus aztecus. The sequence continues at coordinate 28,909 of CABHPQ010001573.1, forward strand.
CTACAAGTCATCCTCTGAATGCACACACATCTCAAATAAAGAAATATTTTAAAAAGAGCAGTGTATGAACTCGAGACAATTGAGGGTGTTCCAGTTATTAGGAATAAGATCTAACTGTGTCTGAGATGCTGGAGGTCAAGGCACAGCAAACGGCATCAGTGTTTGCACATTAAAATCAGCAAGACAGCACACATATTATCCCAACACTCGGAAGTCTGCAGCAGGAGAATCATGAGATTGAGGCCAGCCCTGACTACATAACAAGACATAACAGCTATTTCATTCTCTTGTTCCACCATGTAGGTCCCAGGAATCAACTCAGCTTGTCAAGCTTCCTGCATGGAAAGTGCCTTTCCTTACTGAGCTGGTTCCCCTGCTGACTTCATTGAATTTTAATAAATGTGGAAAGCTCAGTGATTGGAGGCCACGCAGTGACCAAAGTTGGTGACATGGATGAGGCTAGCAGTGTAGGAAGAGCAAGCAGATGAATTGAGTTCTTTAGGAAGTCAAATCCATGGGGTCTGTATTGCGTACTTCCTTGCCACCAAGACCAAACGTCCTACAGAAGCAACTCCAAGGAGGGCGTGTTTGGGGCCATGGCTTCATCAAGCTAGGCCTGCTGGGATGGCTGGGCTGTCATTCCAGCAATGAGGCTAAAGAGGAAGATCATGGTGAGTTTGAGGCCAAACAATAAGCAAAAAAACCCCAAAGGTTAATAGACAAAAGTTTTTTTCTGTTAACATGCAGTAATAAATTCCCATCATTTCAGTGCACAGTCCTATAACTTGAATACATTCGCAATGTTTACAACCATCACCACTTGCGTCTGAATGTTTTTACCACTCAAAACATTCATCTCATGCCATGTAATGAGTCTATTCCTGTCTTTTCTTAGGTCCCAGAAACTGCTAAGCCATGTCCTGTCACTATAGATTTATTTATTCTAGACGATACTGGAACAAGAATGGATCACACACTATTTTGCTTTTGGTGTCCAACTTATTTTCACATAGGATGTTTTCAAGATTGATCCATGCTGGAACACAAGTACTTCATTCTTGTTTAGAGTTGAGTAATATTCCATCATGTGCATATACCACAATTATCTTTTGATTGGGGTTTACAGTTTTCAACTATTACGAGTAATGATGCTATAAACACATGCACGCTTATTTCCTTCTTTTGTTATTCGGTGTTTGAACATAAGGCCTTGAATGTGCTAGGCAAATGCAATCTTACTGAGGTATATGCCCAGCCTTTACAAGTGTTTTTTAAATATCTTTTTTTCTATTTTCTTGTATAGGTATTTAGAACTTCTAGGTCATTGAATAAACCAGTTTAAATATTTTATTTTTATTATTTTTAATGATGTGCATGTTGGGGGAGGTCTGTGCACTATACTCAGAGGCTAGAGGCATAGGAGCTGGAGTTACAAACAGTTGTGAGACCCAGATATGAAGGCTGGGAACCAAACTTGGTTCCTCTCCAAGAGCAGTATGCACTCTTAACTGCTGGGTCATCTCCAAAGCCCCAAGCAATACTATTCAAAAGTCTGAGAAGCCACAAACTCTTTTGCTGTGGGATGTCTTTCTGTATGCTGTGAATGTGTGTTGCTCTGATTGGTTGATAAATAAAGCTGTATTGGCCTATGGCAAGGCAGCTTAGAGGCAGGCAGGAAATACAAGCAGACAGACAGGAAGAAGAAAGAAAGAAAGAAGGGAAGAGATGCAAGCCAGCCACCAAGGAGCAACATGTAATGGGACACAGGTAAAGCCATGGAACATGTGGTAACACATAGATTAATAGTTATGGGTTAATTTAAGATATAAGAGCTAGCTAGAAAGAGGACTGCCATAGAATATACAGTTTGTAATTCCAGGAAAATCGTTCATTACTAGCCCCCTGCCTCACTAGTATTGCTATTTCTTTTGAGTCAGAGTCTTTTTTGTGTGCACATATTGGTGTGTGTGAGTATCTGTGTACAGATACACTTGCACGTGTATACATGCATGTGTAGAGCACAGGGCAACCCTGGGCATCATGCACTCTTTCTTGAGACAGGCTCTCTCACTGGTCTGGAACTAACCAACTAGGTTATCTGAATACCACGCTCCAGAGACTTGCCTGTCTCTGCTTCCTGGCTCTGATAGTAAAGGCATCAACTACCATACCCAGATTCTTTTTTTTTTTTTTTTCAAGACAGGGTTTCTCTGTGTAGCTTTGCGCCTTTCCTGGAACTCACTTGGTAGCCCAGGCTGGCCTCGAACTCACAGAGGTCCGCCTGTCTCTGCCTCCCGAGTGCTGGGATTAAAGGTGTGTGCCACCACCGCCCTGCAATACCCAGCTTCTTAAATGTGGGTTCTGTCACCAAAGTCAGGTCCTCGTGTTTGTACACTTTACCAGCTGAGCCATCACTCTAGACCTGAGTCAGCTTTGATATGTTGTCTGCTTCTAGGTATTTTCTCAGTCCAGTCAAGCAGTCTACTTCATGAGCCTGAGCATTAGGCAGAAGTGATGGATTAAAAATTGGAACTTTTGCCGGGCGGTGGTGGCGCATGCCTTTAATCCCAGCACTCGGGAGGCAGAGGCAGGCGGATCTCTGTGAGTTCGAGGCCAGCCTGGTCTCCAAAGCGAGTTCCAGGAAAGGCGCAAAGCTACACAGAGAAACCCTGTCTCGAAAAACAAAAACAAACAAAAAAAAATTGGAACTTGTGCTAGGTAGTGGCATGCCTTTAATATCAGCACTCAGGGGTGGCTGGAGAGATGACTCAGAGGTTAAGAGCATTGACTGCTCTTCCAGAGGTCTGGAGATCAATTCCCAGTAACCATGTGATGTCTCACAACCATCTGTAATGGGATCAGATTCCTTATTCTGGTGTATATATAAAATATATGAGTAAATAATCTTTTAAAAAAATATCAGCACTCAGGAGGTAGAGGCAAGCAAATCTCTGAATTCAAGGCCAGCTTGGTCTACTGTGTGAAGATGAGTCACTGTGATTGGTTTAATAAAGGGCTGAATGGCCAATTGCTGGGTAGGAGAGAATAGGGGGGGACTTCCTGGCAGAGAGAGGAACTTGGGTTGAATCTAGGCACAAGAGGGATGCCAGCGAGACACTGAAGAAGTCGAACATATGGTACAGAGGAGAGTAACCGAGGCACAGGGCAGAATGTAGATTAATAGAGGCAGGCTAATTTAAGTTATAAGAGCTAGCTGGGGAAAAGCCTAAACTAAGGCCAAGCTTTCATAACCAATAATAAGTCTCTGTGTCATTATTTGTGGGCTGGCAGTCCCAAGAAAGTCTGGTGAGAAAGCTTGCTACAAGAAAACAGTGACCCCAGCAAAGTCAGGAGCCCCTTAACTGGTTCTCTTCAGTCCTTCACCATGTGTTCTCAACAGAGCTGCCATCTCCCTACTCAAGAATCGTCTTTCCCAGAATAGAAGCCAACCGTCTCATGACGTGTCAGAAGCCTATGATGTGTTTGTCTGCCCCTCCTTTAACCTTAAACCTTCCCAGCAGTCTCCACCTCAGCTTCCATCCTCAGACATTGCTTTAGTATTACTGAATGAAAGAGGCACATGCCTTTACTTTTGTTGTTCTTACTGCCTACAATATTCCTCTTCAGACCTCCATACGCTTTCTTCTCTTTCATGTCTTTCTCAAGTGGTATCTACTTGGTAATTACTCTATTTAAAAAAAAATATTAGCCCTAAATCCCACACATTCTTCCACAGCACTGTTCTCTATACCATTTACTATGAGGGGAAGGGAGAGGAGGGAGAAGGAGGGGAGGGGGGGAAGGAGAGGGGAGAGGAGGGGAGGGGGGGGGAGAAAGGGGGAGGGGAGGGGAGGGGAGGGGAGGGGAGAGTGTTTAAATCCACAAGGGCAAAGCTTTTTTTCTTGCTCATTGATGTAGTCTCAGCATATGGGAGATACTTAATAAGTGTGTTGAATAAACACAGGGAGGGATGTAGACAGATGAGAACATTCATTGCTAATTTGACTGGATTTGGAATCACTTAGGAGAAATAATCCCAAGGTCTATCTGTGAGGGTTTCCATAGAGGTTCATCTGAAGAGGGAAGATGTGACAGGAATTTGGGTGATACCATCCCATGGAGAGTTGTCACAGACTGAGCAAGACTGGAACAATGAAGAAGCTAGCTAAGCATCAGCAATTTCCTCCTCCCCCTCCTCCTCCTCCCCTCCCTCCTTCCCCCCCTCCCCCCCCCCCTCCCGCCCTCCCTCCTTACCTCCCTCCCTCCCTCCCTCCTTTCCTCCCTCCCTCCCTCCATTCCTTCCTTCCTCCTCCTTTTTAAGACAGGGTCTCTCTACATATCCCTGGCTGTCCAGGAACTCACTCTGTAGGCCAGGCTGACCTCGAACTCACAGAGACATGCCTGACTCTGTCTCCCAAGTGCTGAGATTAAAGGCATGAGCCACCACACCCAGCTTCTCTCTGCTTTTTGAGGGCCAGATGCAGAATAATCAGCCACCCCCACGTCCTGCCACCCCACGGACCAATCCTCAGCATGATGGGCTATATACCCTTTGGCTTGTGAACCCAAACCAACCTTTCCTTGAGTGACATTTGTCGACATTTTGTCACTGCAGTGATAACAAGTCATTCATGCAGTAAATCTGCAATGTGAAAGCAGGAAAAATTCGTGGTGTCCTCATTCAGTTTGGGATGAAGGAAGTTACGTTATCATCTGAAAGTGAAGAAAAGTTAGTAAAGTGAGGAGGTGGTTGTAGGGAGGATAGGAATTTGAAAAATACCTTGGAATGGGTGAAAAAAGTGGAAAACTGAAATGGCTACACTGGAGATCCATTTGATATTGGCCAGTATGGCCTGGCTTCTTACGTTGTATTGAGATCTGAACTCAGGGCCTCATGCTGGCATGGCAGAAACTACCAAGGACGCCATCTTCCCAGCCCAGATGTGTTATTTTAGTCTGCAGTAGCATTGCTGTTTATGTGCTGAGAGAATGAAAAACTGCATTAATTTGAAGCTTGGCTGGCCATTAGTATTTATTATGTGGAATAACTTTAAAGAATGACCAGTTTGGCAAATCCAGCACTTATCCCTACTGCCAATACATGAGTCATGAAGTAATCCTCCCATGGCCTCTTAATTACATTACTTACTTTATTCCTGTCCAGGAAATATCATCATACTGATCCACTGCTGGCCTAGAGGTTTTTAATTTCCCTTTACTAAATAGTAATTTTGTTGGTGTTATACTGAATTTACTGTTAATTGAATCACCTGAGAAATCAAAACCTCTTCTCATAGTTATATAGTTGAAATACAAACTCCACAGAAGTTGAGACCAAGTAAGTGTTGCCTAACAGTGTGCTCCTAAGATGTACTATGCAAATGCCCAGTAATGCTTCAGGCTTTCATTTGTTTCATTTTGTTTTGTTTTAACTGGGCATAACACTTTGTACCAGTAAGCCTAGCACTAAGCAGGCTGAGACAAGAAGTTCAAGACCAGTTGAGGCTATAGTGTGAATTGTTGTCTCAAAAAAACAAATAAGGAACCAAAAAGCTTATTTTTGAAAGTGAAGAGATGATAACCACAAGAAGTAGAGTGGACCTATATGTCAGGGGCCATTAAATTTATTTATCTAATCCCATCCACTTTTCACAAACAAAATGATACCGTCCTTGAGTTGAGTTTAGAGGAAAGAAAACTGTCAAAGCAAAAACACAGTTCAAAGAGAATCAGAGTTTGCTCACTTGCATTTTCTCTCTCTCTCTTTCCATATGGGTTTTTTTTCTGCATGTATGTATGTGCACCACATGTATGCAGTGCTCTCAGAGACCAGGAGAGGGCACTAGACCTCTTACAGGCAGTTATGAATTGTCATGTGGATGCTGGGAATCAAAACTGGGTCCTCCAGAAGAGCAGCCAGAGCTCTTAACTGCTGAGCCATCTACCCAGACAGAGATAGATTTAAACACAATCCATGTTTCCAGGCCATATGAATATGAATATGAATGATGATGGTCTAGAGACATGGATTAAGGTTGTTCCAAAAGACATGTTCCACAATGGAAGGGGTTACATGAAATTTTGTGTAACTTCAATAGTTACACAACAAAGAAAGTTCAAATTAAGGCACTTACCAGATATATTGACATATTATAGCAAAACAGGGAAACTATTATAAGTGTCAAATGCTGTCTGGTGCTATTTGTAGGTTTTGGATTCATGGCTTGTGGTTTGTTAAGAAAACATAATGGTTTTGAGAACCACAAAGATTTTAGGTCAGACACAGGTGTGGGTATAAAATGGCTTCCAACGGAGCTAAAAATGGACAAGATAATTTGTCTCTGGTCTACAGCATTTTAGCTCTCTTAGTCATTTGACCTGTAGAGTCTCTAACACAGGTGTGACTTCTCCTTTTTTCTGAGAATTTCGTCTGTTGACCAATCATCACATTATATGTATTATATGTATGTGGGAGCCAACATTCTTTTGTGTCTCATGGTGCTGAGAAGGCTCATTCTTAGGGTTTGATAAAATGGAGCTGAGTAGGCAGTAAAGCAACCTTCAAGAGAGAGGAACAGTGGGCAAGCCATGTTGGAATGAATTCCTGGATCATATCAAATTTATGAGCCCTTATGACATGGGTCTGACTTCTCTTTTTCCTCCCCTCTGTATCTGACTTAACATTCACCTGTGACATAATAGGAATATTAGGCCTAAAATACAGTAACCAAGAACACAGTATGACCTAACGAAGTAAAAGTAGCAATTGAAGGGAACAGGCATTTTAACCAACCAACCAATCATAATCTTTAATCAGATTGTATTCCCTTGTGTCTACAGGTATTTGTACTCTGTGAAATATTTTATTTGATTTTAGAAAGATAAGCTATTATCATTTTTTAGGGGAAAGGGGGTTTATTGCAGCTTACACTTCCAACATATAGTCCATGATACCAGGGAAGTCAAGCCAGCAACTTCAAACAGATGGTCACAGCCAGCACATCCATAGTCAAAAGCAGAGGGAAATGAATGCAGACATGTTCACTGGCTTGCTTGCGCTCAGCTCCATCTCTCCACTCTTACATGGCTCAGGAGCTACTGCCTAGGGAATGATGACGCCTGACCTCTCTCCTGGCCCTACACTTCTGCACTTTCCAGAAAATGGTACAAACAGTTGGGGAGTAGACATCCCTTTGCGCTTCTTCCATGCTGTAGAGAGCTTGTAAGATTCCTATGTGCAGCTGAATGGAGGAAGGGGTTTTGGGGGATGTCTGCTCTGCCTAATGCTCTGGTGTTCCTCTGTCACACTGAAACATGCCAGCTTGCTTCTGGGCAAATTTCAGAGGTTCAGTTCATTATCATCATGGCAGGGAGCATGGTGGTGTTCAAGCAGACATGGTGCTGGCTACATCTTGAGCAGAGCAGAAGGCAACAGGAAGTTGACTCAAGCTATTATCTTTTAATTCTCACGTTTCTCCTGGCCAGTTTGATTCCAGAGCTATACTCTCCTGTGATGGCTAGTTCTAATTTTTAGGAGAGACTGTTGTTTTTTTTTTTTATAGAAAAATTATTGTAACTCTTGTGATACCCAATTTTGTGACAAGCTATTATTTTGTTACCACATTAGGTTCCAGTATGGGAAAATAAATAGTCACATTACAGAAGAAATCAGAAAACCTAGTACCACTTTAAATTTCTTTTAAACAAAATTATCCTTTCCTAGATATTAGATATTAGTGACAGAGACAGAAAGCTTAAACTTGTGAGAAGTCAGATTTTCCATAGATTTTTGTGGACATAGCCAAATCATATTTCTTTTTTTACAATCAGAAAGGAACTAAAACTACAACAGGAGTCATTGGTAACATTGCCATTTACTTTCATTCACAAAATATGAGTACTGTTTAATTTTTAAAAAATTCTGGAGCTGGAGAGATGGCTTAGCAGTTAAGAGTACTGACTATTCTTCCAGAGGACCCGGGTTCAATTCCCAGCACCCACAAGGGAGCTCACAACTGTCTGTAACTCCAGTTCCAGGGGACCCAATACCCTCACACAGACACATGCAGGCAAAACACCAATGCACATAAAATTAAAATAAAGATAAATTATTTTTAAAAAAGCTGGGTGGTGGTGGCACATGCCTTTAATCCCAGCACTTGGGAGGCAGAGACAGGCAGATCTCTGTGAGTTCAAGGCCAGCCTGGTCTACAGAGTGAGATCCAGGACAGGCACCAAAACTACACAGAGAAACCCTGTCTCGAAAAAAAATAAAATTCTGGGTAACTGTGAAACTCTAATGACTCAATCAAGAAATATAGACTGGACTCTTATGAAAAAAAAAAAAAAACAAAAAAAACAAAAACAAACAAACAAACAAAAAAACCCAAAACCAAACCCACCATTAGTGTTGTTATCATTGGAGATTTTCTGTTAAATTTGAATAAAAAGGTCAACTCAGGGCTGGAGAAGTCTCAATGTGTTAGGTCTTTTTGAATTTGTTTAATCTAACATTTTAATATCCACGGTGACACAGTAGCCCCATTAGTTGGACCCAGTTATTATATTTCTTTTTTCTTAGAAGGAAGTAGGGCTTTCCCCACCTCTACACATTTGTGTTTAAAATAAAGGTATACCCCAAATGGAGTTCCTTTTGGAAACTTTAAAGTAAGTTTTTGACAATTCAAAAACTGTTCATTGCTGGGTGTGGTATTTATTGAACACCTTTAATCCCAGCATTCAGGAGGTAGAGGCAGGCAGATCTCTGTTAGTTCAAGGCCAGCGTGGTCTACAGAGTGAGTTCCATGACAGTCAAGTCTACACAGAGAAACCTGTCTCAAACACACACACACACACACACACACACACACACACACACACACACACATACACACAAAACAAAACAAAAACTGCTTATTAAGGTCCAAATTACACTGAGTGATGAAAAATTATTTTATGAAGGTAGTGAGAGATTTGAATTATTTAAACATGAAAACTTGAGTTTAGTAAAACATGAGATCTTGGTAAGCTGCCACAGCAAAAACATGATTAACCATCATTTGTAGTTTTACTAAAAACAAAAGCACTGTTATTTCTAACAATAGGAAAATATGCCAAGGAAAAAATGTAATGATCTCATTTTAAAAAATCTAAATATAAAAGGATTTAAGAGATATAAAAAGTGAGTGTTAGTGATGTAGTGGAAGATGAGTCTCACCCAGACAAGTCCATGTGGGTATGTTTTCAGAAGCTGGCATAAGTTAGAAGTGAGAAATACAAATCTAGGAGTTTGTGTGTTTAAGTTTTATAGCACAGGGGGTAGTTAGAAGTACCCAATAGGAGGGTTGGGGATTTAGCTCAGTGGTAGAGCGCTTACCTAGCAAGCACAAGGCCCTGGGTTCGAGCCTCAGGTTAAAAAAAAAAAAGTACCCAATAGGATTCTTTCCTCCCAGGCTGAAGGGATTAAAAAAAGATGAAAATGTTTTTAATCATGTCTCTGTGTGTCTGCCTGTGGGTGTGTACACATGAGTTCAGGTGCTTGTGGAGGCCAGAAAAGGGTGTCAGGTCCCCTGATACCAGTTACCAGCAGTTGTTAGAGGCTGACATGGGTGTTGGGAACTGAACTATGGTGTCAACCGAACTGATATTTAATATACACTATTTAATATATATTAATATAATAAATGCACATGATATATTAATATATAGTTTATATATAATATACTATATATATTTGTTTTGCTTTGTTTTTTCAAGACAGGGTTTCTCTTTGTATCCCTGTCTGTCCTGGAACTCATTCTGTAGACCAGGCTGGCCTTAAACTCACAGAGATCCACCTGCCTTTTACTCCTGAATGCTGGGATTGAAGACCTGTGCTACCACTGCCTGACTGATTTTTAATATTTTTAACTATGGTAAACTAATATATGTGTCCCTTTATAAATAATCTTTAATCTAAGTCTTCTAATGACATAATTAACCTTCTAGTTTTTTTCCCTTTTCTGTCAAAAAATCCTTTATTTTTGGAAAGAAAATCTACTTTACCATAAAAACCTCCATATTAATACCATGAGACAGAGCAACACAGTAAGAAAATTTACTAACTTAATCCAAATTATGAAATAATCTAACAACCAACCTAGGATAACCTATTCTCATATGGTTGAACTGTTTGTTGTAGGACTTAGTCAAACTTTATTGCTGCCTAAGTCTTTTATTTTTTACTTTTTATACTTTTAATTTTTTATTTCTATGTGTATGGATGTTTTGTCTGCATGTGTGTATATGCACCACATGCATGCAATGCCCACACAGGCCAGAAGAGGGCACTGGATCCTCTGGGACTGGAATTAAGATGGTTGTAAGCGGCCAAGTGGATGCTGGGAATTGAACCTGGATCCTCTGGAAGAACAACCAGTGCTCTTAACCACTAAGTCATCTCTTTAGCTCCTGCTTAGATTAAAAAAAAAATGATAAAAGATTCTTTAACCTTTTTTTTTGATCTGCCAAGAACCTGAGAGTTATAGAATATTAAATTTTAGGAGGGTCTGGCTGAGATAACAGAGGACTTTAAACAATCATTTTATTTTAGTAGAAAAGGCAGGAAAAAAATCATAGCTAAATTTCTTCAAATGTTAACACTATAATTAGTTTTGGATACAAAAGCTTTCTGTTCCTCTGAAAAACTAAGGGAGTTAGTAAATGGTTAATTTTATTCTCCAAACTAGACAGGAGTCTGTCTCTCTGTTGGAAACAGTGGTTTCAGAGCAGACCTACAGCATTTATATATTTATGTAGTTTTTAAAAAATGGCATATTTGAAAATTTTTTAAAATATCATTTCCTATGACATTCTATCATGTTGTATATGTCAGAAGCCCATTTCATATAGCACTGTATTACATATAACACAAGAACACTTTCTGCTAAAACAAAGATATATTTACTTTCTTTAAAGTTACTATTATTGTATATATAATATATGTATGTGAATAGGG